>CACRXP010000674.1:167491-179280 GCA_902702965.1 Spirometra erinaceieuropaei | reverse complement strand
CTCCAGTCTTCCGCACATTGACATTCTCACTCCGAGAGATCGGTCTTATGCCACGCGCAACTCCTGCATGGTGATTCCGCCGCCTCTTTGTACTACATCTAAGCGCTCCCTCTTCTTTGCTTCCAAATATGCCTTCCTTTTGAATAATCTTCCACCTGAAATTAGATTATCGCCTAGGTTACTGATATTCAAGTCGAAATTACGCAACCATCTTACACCGGAAAGCATAAAGGCACTGTTAACGGTCTCATTCCCGAACACTCAGGTTCTTGACTTCGAGAAGGGTCCTCCTGGGATTTAGTGGTAGATTAAGTGGTAACTCTTAATTATATCATTAGAAACCCCTGTTTTGAATTGGTTTCTAAATCCATCGCTATCCTTCCCCCCATAGCGACAATTTTCGCGGTTTTTGATGTCATCTCCTGCATTCCGACCTCATGCGGTCTGTCGACGCTCACGGCGGAACACTCCGTATTCACTGTCTACTAGTAGTTCGGTCGTACCTCCCTTCCTCACTGCTCGGCTGAGCTCGAAGCGTGCTGTGGCCGATCGCATCTCGGTTCCTCTCGTCTGGCCTCTTTGACGCGGCGTACCAATCCGGCCCAGACGATCTGAGTTGTGAATCCCGTATACAATGCCATTTGCAAGCCAGTCCTGTCTGTCCCACATTCGTACCCATCAAGGCGGACATTTTTTGATACCCTGACGATGACCGAAAACATTCCGTTATATACCGCCACCTACAGGCCAGTCCTGCTCGCTTTTTTTCTGTTATTATTTTTAAAGAGGGGTTTTTTCTCCTGTAAAATTAATCCAATCATTTTTAACTTTTTCCGAGGAAATTTTTTCACCCCTCAATCTTCATGTTTCTCAATGGACTTCTAATTCAGAAACTATGAATTGCATTTTGTAAAGATTCAGCCTACCTCGTCTAAAACTCGCATGCAAATTTATTTTAACTTGCATTGATGGGACCCCGACGGGTCTTTAATAAAAATTATCTATCTATCTATCTAACAATAATTACCAGTTCACCTGCCCGTCATTCCCTCCCCCAAGTCCTACCCCTTTTTATCCACGTCATAATTTTTTGATGCCACAAAATTTTTTGCAGAACCGGATGGTTGCATCCGGACCGTTTGCTCCGTGGGCGACCCAGAACTGGACGATGTAGCCCACCTCCCTCAGAAACAAACAGCCTTTCCCTTCAAACTTTTTGTTTTAAATGCCGGATCCTTGCTTAATAAGATGCCTTTGCTTCAGACTCAGGTTTTCGTCCATTGTCTTGATATTGTTTTAGTAACTGAGACGTGGGCATCAGCCTCAGTAGTTGACTCCGAACTCTCTCATCTAGGCTACAATTGCATTCGAAATGATGTCCAAGATAGCCGTGGTGGGGGCAGCTGCGTCTACGTTAAGCAAACACTTACATGTTTGCCGTTTGACCTCCCGCACTTTTCAGCAGTAGAAAGCAGCTGCTGGCTCCAGGTTGCACTAAAATATAAGTTCTCCTTACTCGTTGGCTGCGTCTATCGTCCTCCCAACGCCAATGACAATTTTGATCGTTTACTCTCACAGGCATTTCATGCTGCGGCCGACTTAAGCTTTAAATATCAACTGGTTGCGGGTGACTTTAATCTCCCTGAAGTCCGCTGGTCTCCGCCTTCAGGCCCCAGAAGGTTTGAAGACTTTCTTGAGGCTGTGGATGTTGGGATGTGGAATCTGGTTGTCGACTCTCCTACCCGAGGCTCATATATACTTGACTTAATTTTCTGTAGAGGCTGCTTGCCATCTTCAGTGTCATCCCTGGGCCCACTCGGGGGCTCAGACCATGACATAGTTGTTTCAACGTTGGAATTCGAGGCTGACGAAATGTCGTCCCAAAAGTATAACTCCTTCCGCGATTTCCGATCAACTCGCACAACCGAATTATTAACACACCTTAATTCCTACGACTGGACTGAGTTCTTCCTTAGTTCGGATGTAAATTTTCGCACTGCAAAACTGTACGAAATTTTGGATTCGCTTATTTCTCGTTTTGTCCCCCGTAAGAAAACTATTAATGTCCGGGATGAGGTTTTCCTACCCTTACCATTTCGTCGCAGATTGCGCAGGCTTTATCGTCGTTTCCATCTGCAGAACGACGTTTCTGTTCTGCCCTTGATTTGTGATATTTTTGATCGAGCTAAGAGATTGTCTGAAGAAAAACAGCTAGCCGAAGAGGTCCACTTTACCGAAAACCATTCGTTAAGTGTCTCGAAACTTTTCTCTAGAAAAATACGAACTCAGAGAAAGACGCAGTATCCCATCCTTCTAGACGATCTCGGAAATCCCATAGTTGATGCCCAGTTAACCGCGGATAGCTTCAATGATTTCCTGTCCAAAACGTTTATTGAAGACTCGACCACTCCGCTTCCGACCATCCAGGTATAGACGGAAGCAGTTCTAGAAACTATAACTTTCACTCTGTGGGATGTGACTGTTGCGATTCGGAGTTTTCGTCAATCTTATAGTCCAGGCCCTGATGGTGTCCCAGTAAGCATTTTAAAAGCCGATCTTCCCATCCCTCTTATACAAGATATTTAATCTCGCTCTTGAAAGTGTAACTTATCCTACGTTGTGGAAGGAATCACACATTTTGCCCATTCCTAAGCACGGAAAATCTACATCATTTGATGACTTTCGGCCAATAAACACGCTCCCCGCAGTTTCGAAGATCTTAGAGACATTGATCAAGGATAAGATGATGTGTCACTTAACAGCGAATAACTTACTGAGTGCTGCTCAGCATGGATTTCTCAAAGCTCGATCTTGTGACACCTGTCAACTCTCTTTTTTGACTATGTTCTCCAATCTAGGGACCATGGTTTTGCACTTTACACAGTATATTTCGATTTCACTTAGGCTTTTGACCGTGTTGACCATGCTCTTCTTCTCTTCAAATTGTCCTCTTTTGGAATAGGTGGCAAACTTTTGAATTTTATATCCTCTTATTTGGACACTCGCACACAACGAGATAAGATTTCCAATACCATCTCCAACCCCACACATGTAAGGAGTGGAGTCATTCAGGGAAGTGTACTCGGCCCACTTTTATTTTGCCTTTTCGTTAATGATGTACCCTATTTATTTCCGAATGGTAAGCCTTTCATGTATGCCGATGGTATTAAAGTTGCATATCGATATAAGTCGGCAGATCATGACATCGTGCTTGAGCTCCTAAAGAGCGATCTACAGGCTTTCGCCCAGTGGTGCCGCACATGGCGCCTTTCTCTTTCTCGGCATAAGTGCTCAGTCATGGTGGTTGGCGACGACCGCCAACCTCAACTAAGTATTGAAGGTCACGTCATAAATGTGCCAGGGGTTATAAAGGAATTGGGTATATCATACTCCAAGCGTCTCAATCTCTCGGAGCACTGTGCCTTGATAGTCTCCAAAGCACGTAGAACGACCGGGTTTATCCTCCGAAATTTTAAAACTAGGGACATTAGAATGCGCCTTTTCAACATGTACGTTAGACCTGGTCTGTAATACTGTTCGTTTTCATTTAGCCTCATGCGTGCTACTGAGCGGAAGAAAATAGAATCCGTTCAACACTTTTTGACTAAGAGAATTTTAACCCCGGAACACCGACATTTGTCTTACCAAGAACGTTCCCGGCTTACAGGCCTCGATCCTTTATGGTTCCGTAGATTACAAAAGGGACTATTTTTGCTATTTAAACTCTTATATAATCACACATTTAACCCACTCACCTCTTTAAGACATCATATCCACCCACGACGTAACAGTCACCGTGAGGTTTTCTTATTTCTTCCTCTGGCACGTACTGTTAAATATCGTCGGTTCTTTTATGTAAATGCAATTGCTATTGGGAATAAACTACCCATGAGTGTGAAAACTCTGCAAAATTATCCTTTATTTAAGAGAAATATTACTCGATTTTTGCATTCAGAAAAGCTGCCACAAGTTTTGGGTGCTGAATCTACTGATCGACTGTACCGTAGCGATGGCGTTTGTGGTCTCTGAACACTATGGCCGGTCTCACCAGCTGTTCCTCAACGCCTCTACTTTGACTATCCCCAACTTCATGGAAGGAATTGACGTCCAATAATCTCCGATACCGTGCAAACTTCCCCCTTCTTGACGGTCGATATTCTACCACCGCCGGCAGTTTTTTCTCCTGAGCCCTCCAAACCATAAAAACCACCATCAACTATATTTTTATCCCTTTAGCTCTGGAGTTTTTTTCACTGCTGTTCGGACTTGTGTTTAATCGCTTCCCTTGACAATGCCTGTAAACTGGCATTAAATTAAAAAATTTATTTAATTAATTAATTTATTTATGCTGGCAGGCCAATGAATAGGTGTGCAAGCCCGCTTTTGTGCTCGCACTCCTGGATGCCCAACACTGTCCTGCCACGAACATGCGTGCCCGTGCTCTCGGCCTTGGCGTGACTCATTTTGTCGTCTCTTACTCTTATCTGCTTTCTGTTTCCTTTATATGTCTAGGTTAATATCAGACTGAGCATTACAAAGGGTTGTTGACCACAGAGCTAATGCAAATGTTGAGCTTGCACTGCTCGGCCCTGTCGTCAGATGCAGGCACATGGCTGAGTTTGGCAAACGTTACTTCACTGGTAATGGTAGAATGCTGTGGAATAGTCTGTTTCCCAGTTATCTAGAGTCGTCGGGTACTCATAAAACGGACTGCCTAAGTCCATCAATGCGACACGGTTAAATTGGAGACAGTTGTTTTCGGGTCACATAATAATATTTTATTAAAAACCGTCGGGATCGCATCAAAGCAAGTTAAAATTCATACGAGTTTAACGAGTTTAACACATGGTAGGCAGAATCTGTTCAAAATGCAACTCATACTTTCTGAATTTGTAGTCCGATAAGAAAATGATAAGAGGGCGTTGAAAGAACTCTACTTAAAAATTGAACAATGATTGTTTAAATTTTACAGGAGGAAAAACCCTATCGTTAAAACATTGTAACAGAAAAATGCGGGCGCGACTGGCTTGCGTGTGGTGGCATATAACGGATTATTATCGGACATCGTCAGGGCAGAAATAAATGTCAGCCCTGAGGGGTAGGTATGCGGGTCGGACAGGACTGGCCTGCATGTAGTATTGTATACGGGATTCAGAACTGACATCGTCAGGTCAGGATTGGCACGCCGGATAAGACTATTCGCGTCAAAGAAGGCAGACTAGAGGAACCCGGACGCGATCGGCCACAGCACGCTTCGAGCCCAGCTGAGGAGTGGCGAAGGGAGGTACGAACAAACTACTAGCAGTCTGCGAATACTGACGGTTCCGCCGTGAGTGTCGACAGAACGTATGAGGTCGAAATGCGGGAGATGACATCAAAAATGGCGAAAATCGTCGCCGTTTATGACATTGTATAACGCATTTCACGCAGGGGTAATTAGGCAGTCAGGCAGGACTAGCCTGTATGTGGCCTTGAGTAAAAGGTTCGAAACGGGTATCATAATAGCATTATTGTATATGCCGGATTGGGTCATTCACGTCAAAGTGAGAGAGAGGATTGCTTTATTTTGAAAATAACATTCAAAACTTTCAGCAAAACGGTTCACCAGTACACAGTGATTACCATTAAGATAAATACATATTGAAAAATGTGCACATAATTATATCGGAAGAAAAAGGGCTTTAGGGTGCAAGATCGAGTTTAAGTTTTTTTTTCAGCCTCTTTGCAGGTGAGATACCGGGCTAGAAATGGCAGTATGGAATTCTGATTAGCCGAAGTGCGACAAGGGATGTGGCGGAAGCATCGAAGCATGGGGCGTAAGGATTTCGCAGCCACTAACTCATTATGGAGGGGGTGGGCGTTGTCATTCTGAATTCGGTCAGCAAATTGCTCCACCGTGTTGAAGTGTCGCTGCACGATGATATAAACTAAAATATGATAGGAAACACCAGCAGCAGAGGCGAGCATTCGAATGAGACGTTTAAAAATAATGAGATCTTTTTTAAGTAAAGCTGGAAAAATAACTGGAGAACATTTCAGTTTAATTCAGTATATATGAGGGATAGAGGCAGAGCCTTGGAAAACCCTATTTACAGATAGACGTATGAAAAAAACATGCAGATATTTATATAGCAGTTATACCAGTCATTGATATCATGTAAATGTTTGACCATCAAGCATAAGTTTATCTAGTCTTCTTTTGAAAGACTGAGTGGAAGAATACAGCCATGTATGAATCGCTAGATTAAGGACTGGGGTGTGTGATATGAACGCAGACGACGAATAGGTCGGTATGGTCAGTATATTTTAAGGGTAATAGGCAATGCCTTTGAAAACCCTATTGTAAACGGTACATGCAATATGTAACTTTCAATAAACACAGTACTAAAATGTTGTAAGTAATATATACACTTAGCAGAATATTTTTCATTGAAAATGCGGAGCCGAAATTCGGGCACATTCAGCTGTAGATGATATCGGTAAAATGCAATGACAGTTATTCGCATTAGCGGTAAGTGTATGCAAGGCGTTGGTTTGGCACCACAGAGCTGTTCTGTCCAGACAAGCGGTATTGTCCAAGCAAATATACATCTAGTCTTTGCTTGAACATCTCCGTGGTATCCGCCATTATTACGTCCTCGGGAAGCCCGTTCCAGGCTCCGACGACTCGCTTTGAAAAACAGAATCGTCGAAAGTCCAGGAGGCATCGGGATCCTCTAAGTTTTAGGGAGTTACCACGCAGGTTTGTTGTTGTGGCCAGGGTGAAGAAATCGTCCAGGTGTAGGGCACAGTCCCGGTTCCTCAATATCCGATAGGCCTGCATGAGATCACCTCGAACCTGCCTGTACTCAAGAGGAAAGAGTTTAAGTTCACTCAGTCGGCAGTTGTAAGATAAAGTCCTCAGGCCTTTCACAACTTTTGTCGCTCTCCTCTGAACTCTTTCTAGCAACTCATAGTCTTTTTTAGCCACGGGCGCCACGCTTGGATTCCATATTCCAGGTGCGAAGAAATGAATGCTCCACATACTTTTCCTAATAACTCTTTATCTATGTCTACGAAAGTTCGTTTAATGGCAAAGAGAACACTCGTTGTCGTTTTGGCCGCCCTAACGGACTGAGTCGAAGGCTTAAGGGTCGACAAAATGTTGATCCCAAGATCTTTTTGTTTGGTCACATTTGAAAGGCACTTTCCACCAAGCAGCTAATGGTGATCCTCTCCGTTGGCTCTTCCAGCTGTTTTGAGTCGCAGCGTGACGCACTTTTCAAGGTTAAACTTCAACTGCCATTTCTCAGACCATTCCCATAGGCGTTTCAGTCCTTCTTGCAGGGTTCGTTCATCATTTTCCCCGTTGATCGCTCGCCATAACTTGATGTCATCGGCAAACATGACTCCATTGCAGTCCAATCCATTCATACAGTCGTTGACATAAATTAAAAATAGTACTGGTCCGAGTACAGAGCCCTGCGGAACTCCACTCACGACTGGCACTGGCGATGACTTCGCACTACCAATGCACACAGATCGTGATCGACCAGTCAGAATGTCCTTTTCCCAGTTTAAAAGGTTTCCCCTTATCCCTGACTCTCGGATCTTGTAAAGTAACCGCTGGTGTGGAACACTATTAAAGGATTTCTTGAAATCAATGTAAACGATATCGACCTTTGTTCCTGTGTCTAACGAGCGAGACCACTGTTCTGTTGAATAAAGCATATTAGTTACGCAGGAGTGATTTTGTCGAAAGCCATGTTGAGAACTAGCAATAAAATTATTTTCTTCAAGGAACTTCATTATGGATTTTTTGACTATCCCCTCCATGGCTTTGCAACAAATGCACGTTAGGCTCACCGGCCGAAAGTTGTTTGTACTTGTTCTAGATCCACCCTTGCGAATGGGGTATATGTTCGCCACTTTCCAACCAGAGGGGAGAATGCATCGGTCAAAGGACGACCTGAAGATGTGCAAAAGCGGTCTGGCGAGTTTGCGAGTCAACTCCTTCAGAGCTTTTGCCGGAATTCGGTCGTGACCCGGAGACTTGCCCTTCTTAAGCGCTAGAAGTTCCTTCCTGACATTTTCTTCTGTGAAGTCGATGTTTTCTATTATTTCGTTGGTTGTCCCAGCAGGCAATCCAGCCTCGTCAAAGTCCGTTTCATCAGTGAAAACTGATACGAAAAACCGGCTTAGATTTTCTGCCTTAGCGTCATTTTCGATGATATCCTCATTGTTTTCTCCTTTTAACACTAAGATCGTCTGCTTGTTCTTTAACCTACTGTTTATGTAACTGAAGAGCACTTTTGGCTTATCGACGGCCCGTTCCATAACTCGCATTTCATACTCCTTCCGCGACCTGCGGATAGCC
The DNA here is from genome assembly GCA_902702965.1 of Spirometra erinaceieuropaei. NCBI lineage: Eukaryota > Metazoa > Platyhelminthes > Cestoda > Diphyllobothriidea > Diphyllobothriidae > Spirometra > Spirometra erinaceieuropaei. Next base: position 170,924 of record CACRXP010000674.1, on the reverse strand, counting down.
CCCCTTACCTCGTTTCGCTTTCGACGAAATTGCTCGTAATGGGATGGTTGTTTTGTTGTTGCATACCTTCGCCATAGTTTGTTTTTCCGGTTTACTTCTTTCTTTATATTCCGTGTTATCCAGGAAGGACGATTATTCATTTTGACTCTCTTTGTCGGACAGTTCCGATACATGATCTCTGTTAAAACTCCTTTGAGAGTGTTCAAAGCAACGTCCGGATGTCCGGAAAAAACATCATTCCAGTCCACTGCCGATAATTCCCTTCTCATGGCGGCAAAATCGCCTTGCCAGAAATTCAGCCGAGACTCAGTCGTATTCACTTGTTGGCTGCATAGGCGGTATTCCCAAAACACCATGACATGGTCACTCTTACCCAGCGGTGTTATGGACCTAAGTTCGCCAGGGCTAATTGGGTCTTTTGTAAGGACGAGGTCCAGACAATTTGCTCTTTCGTCCGCTCTGATCCTGGTTGGGAACGTGACGTTTTGTACCAGGAATAGATAAGCCGTTAGTTTCAAGAGCCTGGAATCAAACGAATTTCGCGAACCGTTTACTAATAAATTGTTCCAGTCGACCATGGGTGCGTTGAAGTCTCCGGTTATCAGTACCTCTTGGTTTTGTGACACCTCCTTAATTAATCCAAACATCGCCTCGTCAACCTCAGCAGTTGGATTGGGCGGCCTATATACGGTCAGAAAATTCAAATCAGGTGAGCCGCGCATCCACAGTTTTAACCAAATTGCTTCACAGTCGCGGGAGCAATCGGTTTTGTGTTCCGACGTGGTGAGTCCTCTCTTGACGTAGACTGCTACTCCCGCTCCTTTTTTATGCAGTCTGTCCCGGCGAAAAAGTTGGTAATCATCGAGTGTAATTTCGGCATCCAAGACTTCGGTCTGGAACCAAGTCTATGTGATAGAAATGACATCCGGCTGCGTATCCGTTATCCACACTTAAGGTTCATCTAGCTTCTGGAACAAACTCTGAGCATTTGCATAAAGAAAGCGTAGCTTTGCTCGGGCAGATTCCCGAACGATTTTTGGGTCAAAGGTGCTGGATATTTCGTGCAAGTTTTCGGGTCTATCGCCCCCTTCCGAGTCTTCTTGTGTTTGACTGGACTGGATGTTAGTGGGTTGTCCGTCGTTTCCTCTGATCGGTTTGTCAGATAGGGGGGTTCGTTCCTTATAATCTGGTTGTTCATTATGCTCAGTGTTATTGGTTGTATATGTATATGTATATTGAAGGGTTACAGGCAGAGCCCTTGATGACCCTATTTATGTACAGTGCTTTCGCAGATTCATACTCAAAAATAAAATAAAATTGCAGGAATTTAAAATGTGATTGGGTCACAGTTCAATCGTAATCATAAGGTAGTGCATGGGGTCTCTGTAGCGCAGTTGGTTTGTATGGGCGAACTCAAAGAAGTCCTCTGCTCTTAATGAGCAACCCTGGCCGCGAACAATCCGGAACGTCCCGAGTAGACTGCAGTTTATTTGTCTATAAGAGAGAGAGAATAGGCCAAGCAAATTTAGCCTCTCCTGATAAGACAAATGCTTTAGACTGTCGACCATATTTGTCGCTCTGCGTTGCACCTGTTCGAGTAAGTTGATATCCTTCTTCATCCATGGTGAAGCTGCTGGCATTCCATACTCTAGATGAGGTCTTACAAAGACACCAAATAGTCTTTCGAAAAGTTCGGGAGGAAATATTTTAAATGCGCGTCTGATCCAGTGTAGAGTACTAGTTGCCTTCTGGACCATCTTTCTACAGTGTTCTGATGGCGATAGATTTGTGGTCGTCCATACACCCAGATCTCTGTGTCTTGCCACAGTTTCTAACCTCGTCCCGTCAATATAGTACTGGTGTTTGGGAGAGGCATTGCGGCCGTTGTTCAGGTGCAAAACCACGCATTTGGACACGTTAAACTTCAAAAGCCATCTGTTCGACCAGGCACACAGTTTGTTGATGTTCGACAGCAACTTCTCTGCGTCATCATCACACTTGACTTCACTCCATATTTTTATGTCATCCGCGAACATGAGAGCCTCGCAATTGACTTCGCTGATGCAGTCATTAACATAAATCAGGAAGAGTACTGGGCCTAAGACAGAACCCTGTGGGACACCACTTTCCACCTTTACCCATTCCGAAGTACAAGTATTAACGACGACTCTTTGTAGTCTGGAGGACAGAAAACTCCTGATCCATTTAAACATTCTCCCTTGAATCCCTACATCCCAGATCTTTTGTAAAAGAAGCCTGTGTGGGACACTGTCAAAGGCCTTCTTGAAGTCAAAAAATATGACATCCACTAGAAAACCATTATCGGTAGCTAGTGTCCATTTATCGTGCGAGTAAGGAACACTCGTTAGGCAGGAGCGCCCTGGACGAAAGCCGTGTTGGGCCTCGCACAATATTTTGTTCTGTTCCAGGTATTTCATCTATTGTCCAACTGGGTGCTGTAAGGTCTACAGCTAAGTCAACAGTGGCTTGGCGTTAGAACGGTGAGACTCGAAAACTTAATCAGACTCCGACCCAAAAGATAGGTTGTACAGTTCCATTTAGGGATACGACGCCTTCTCTTAGATCTAACATGTCTGCTCAGCCCAGCACATCTACAAACCCCGCAGCTCCAATTATATCCCCGAATAATTCTCTGTCCTGCGTACCGGTTACTTATCAAAGCCCTACTATATATCCAGCAAATAATTCATACATGAATTGCCCTAAATCATTTATGCCCCAACCTAGTTCAGGCTTCCCACCACTTAAGGCCAACTGCTCTCGGGCACGTCAACCTATCTCCTTTGACTTCCAATCTAGACCTGGTTTTACACCATTTCATTCTTTTAGTGTCCTACCCTCACCCATTAGCCCCTACTTTCCTTCTTGCCTCCCTCCTCCTCCTCCCCTTCCTCCATTATTTAACTACCAACAAGTCTATCCATGCTCTAACTCCCCTAGCATTCCAATGTTTGAAAACTATGTCCCCACCTCCTTTAGGTCTCATACTCACCCTTCTCTTGCTGTCTCCCCGTACGTCAATAACTCTAAATTAACTGGTACTTATCCACTAAGTGTCATTAATTCACAGCTTACATATCCGCCTCCAAATTTTTTTAAAATACCGTCGAAAATAGCATTGTCGTTCGAAACACATTAGATATTATATTATTGAATGCCAGGTCTGTTATAAACAAGATGGCCCAAATCAGAGCCATTCCTCTGGAAATGACGTATGATATTATATGTGTAACAGAATCTTGGATACATTCTCTTATTCCTGACTCTGCCATTCTCATAGATGACTTCGATTTTTACCGCCAAGACCGCACGACTAGGCGTGGGGGTGGTTGTCTTCTTTATCTTAAATCCTACCTAAAGCACTCTCCCTATTACTTGGATGTTTCCTCATTCACGGGAAACTTCTGCTTTG
>CACRXP010000674.1:115575-130125 GCA_902702965.1 Spirometra erinaceieuropaei | reverse complement strand
CGGTAGACCGTCAGGATCTCGAGAGGTTGTGACCCCGGCGTTTTGACGGTGAGCCAAATCGTTTCAGTTGTGCGCGCGAGCCGTCCCTCTTTTTCTGATGCAAAAAGGCCATATTTGACATACACGAGCACACCTCCACCTTCGAGAATGTCCTTCTGAACAGCTCCCAGTCATCGTTGGCAGTTCCCGTAAACAATGAGCCCAGGTCATACCTGTCTAATCGTTAACAAAAGGCTATGGTGGGATCTTCACTTTCCAGTGAAAGCCCAATTGTAATTGATGTATTACACGGCACAGTTGTAGGTTCTCTTTTCTTCCTGCTTTACATAAATGATATTCCGGCAGCAGTTAAACATTCTCAATTATCTATTTATGCCGATGACCTCAAATGTGTATATTCCTTCATTAAATCTACGAGCCTTCATTGCCTGGAGCAAATCCACGCTGACTTTTTTGCCCTCTGAACTTGGAGCTCAAAATGGCTAATGGAATTCTTTCCGTCTAAATGTCGCTATATGTGTTTAAGACCTGAAAGGCTACTCCAACCAGCCGGCTTTTAAAGCAAACCTATGACTGAATGTACCAGCATCATGTATTTAGTTTTAAGCTACACAAAATATCTTGATCTCTCGCCACACGCTGACAGAATTACAGCCAGAGCTGCCCAGATATGTGGCCTTATTTCTCACAATTTCTATCTTCCTTAACTTAAATTGAAACTCTATCGTATGTTTGTACTTCCCATTCTCGAGTATTGTTGCCCATTCTTTGGTTTTATGAATGCTGCTAGTCGTTTTAAAATCGAAAATGTCCGAAGACGTTTTTCTAAAAAACTTTTAGATAGGGAACATCTAAATATCTCCTATTTATACAGATGCCAGCCAATTAACCTAAAATTTTTATGGGTAGGAAGACTATAAGAAGGCTTCTGTCTCCTATTTCGCTGTAATAATAGTTCAAATCTTCTTCGGATTTCAGCAATTATCCCTAGTAGTCGCTCATACAATCGTCGCATAATTTACCCTTCCTGAAATAAAGCTAAGAATTAATAAAATGTTTGTTCTTCCAGTCCTCGAATACTGCTGTCCTTTCTTTGGTTTAATGAACGCCTGCGACCGTACTGAATCGAAAATTTTCAGAAAGTTTTCACACGGAAACTGTTCTCTCATATCTCACCCTGTACCTCTTATACTCAGAGATGTCCGCTGGCGAAAATTAAGTTTTTGTGGGTTAGGAGACTGTAAGCTGGCCTTTGCTTCTGTTTTCTCATTAACTCTAGCTCCAGTCTTCCGCTCATTGACACTCTCACTCCGAGAGATCGGTCTTATGCCATGCACAACTCCTCCATGGTGATTCCGCCGACGTATTGCACTACATCTAAGCGCTCCCTCTATTTTGCTCCCAAATATGCCTTCCTTTGGAATTATCTTCCGCCAGAAAATAGGTCATCGCCTAAGTTACTGGTCTTCAAGTCTAAATTACGCAAAAACTTTACACCCGAAAACATAAAAGCGCTGTTAACGGTCTCATTCCCGAACACTCAGCAACTTGACATCGAGAACGGTCCTCCTGGGATTTAGTGGTAGATCAAGTGGAAACCCCCAATTTTATCATTAGAAACCCCCGTTGTGACGTATCTTCTATCCCCAGCCCACCAGTCCGCCACTACACACAAGACACACACAAGGTGAGGAACTGCGTGAACCGAGAGCGGGCCTCAATCAGCAACCTTCCTATCCACGGCACTTGACGTGTCGGGATAGTCTCGGACACAAGTCACCCGTGCAGCCGAAGCCGCATGGGGACCGAGTCGAGATGCACACTTCCTACTTGCGTGGGAGGCGGCAGTTGAGTGCATGAAGTGTGTGGGGGTTGATGTCTGGTGGGGTGATGGTGTTAGGAAGTAGGGAGTTAGGGAATGTGTGGTGTGACCGGCGGTTGTCTACCGCAGGTCGTCGTGGATGCGCATGTGGCCGAATAGACCCATGCGATGCGTGAAGGCGCGAGGGCAGTGTGGGCAGTGGAGGCGAGTGCGGTGGGTGTAGGTTGGGGCTCCAGGCACTGGTTCGCCGGTCTCTGTGCGATGGATTCGCAAGTGACCGACCAGGCCGATGCGTGAAGTGAAGGTGCGATCGCAGTGAGGGCAGATGTAGTCCTGGCCCTCACGTCTGATGATGGAGGTTGCAGGGCTTGTGCCTGTTGTTGTGTCAGGTGTGGCTGAGGTGAAGTCGTGGGCGACAGACGCCGAAGCGGCCGTCGTTGTGGCAGTGAAGGAAGAAGAGGAGGAGGAAGGGGAGGAGTGAGGGGTGGTATGGTCGGTGGCGTCGATGTCGGCTGGGGAGTGGTTAGTGGGTGCACAAGGTGGTGGATTGGGAGTGGGGCTCGGCGGGGTGGGTGTGTCAAGGCTGCGGTCAATTCCGCTCTCGTGGATGCGCATGTGGCCGAATAGACCCATGCGATGAGAGAAGGTGCGAGGGCAGTGTGGGCAGTGGAGGCGAGTGCGGTGGGTGTAGGTTGGTGCTCCAGGCACTGGTTCGCCAGTCTCTGTGCGATGGATTCGCAAGTGACCGACCAGGCCGATGTGTGAGGTGAAGGTGCGGTCCCAGTGAGGGCAGGCGTAGTCCTGATCCTCATCACTGGAATCGGGAGAGGTGGGGGTGGTGGCGGTTGTTGTGTCGGGGTTGGTGATATGTGAGACGGCAGTCTGAACGGCCGCCGCTGGGGCAGTGGAGAGGGAGGAGGAGGAGGATGGAAGTGGTGGTGCAGAAGGAGTGTCAGAGTTAGTTGGCGGCAGAGAGGACGAGGAAGGTGCGGGCGGGGGGACGATGGCTGGAGCAGTTCGAGAGGTGCAGTTGATCCGAAGATGTCCAAGAAGTCCGATTCATGCCCGGAATGTCCGTTGACATCGAGGATACGTAGGGAGCGGTTGTGCGGCGGCATTGCGTACTGGGCGAGATTGTGATTTGCGGGCTTCGCGTTTCGCTTTGGCGGCAGCGATGCGGTTGGCTTCGTAGATAGCAGCGCCCGTCTTCACTGTTCTTCTCCATGTCGGACGATCGCGGGCGAGCTCTTCCCAGTTGGTCGGGTTGATTTGCAGGCGCTTCAGGGAGGACTTCAGAGTATCCTTGTAACGGCGAATTTGGCCTCCTTGACGACGAGAACCCGTCGCGACGTCTCCGTAGAAGAATCGTTTGGGTAGTCGCTCGTCATCCATGCGCACCAGGTGGCCGCTCCAGCGCAGCTGCATTTGTCTCAGTATGGCGTAGATGCTGAGGATTCCCGTTCGTTCCAGTACTTCCGTGTCGGGGATTCGATCCTGCCAGTTCAGCCTCAGGATGTGACGAAGACAACTGAGATGGAAGTGGTTCAATCGGCGTGCCTGCCTCGTGTACACCGTCCACGTCTCCGCTCCATACAGTAGCGTCGGCAGAATGACGGCCTTGTACATCTTCAGCTTTGTGCTCAGTTGGAGACCGTGGCGATTCCAGACTGTGCTTCGGAGGCGTCCGAAGGCTTGGCTGGCTTTCGAGATTCTGTTGGCGACTTCGTCGTCGATCTTGGTGTTGCGAGATAGGGTACTTCCCAGGTACGGGAAGTTCTCCACCACTTGCAGTTGAGTCCCATTCACGCTAATTTGCGGCGGCGCGTTGGGGGCTGTGGCTAAGTTGGGCGGAGGTTAGTGGATCACCACCGTCTTCTGCGTGTTAATGACCAGACCGAAGTTCTCGCAGGCGGCGGAGAACAGATCGATGCTGCGTTGCATTTCCTCTTCCGAGGTGGTGTTCAGGGCGCAGTCGTCGGCGAAGAGGAGTTCGTGCACGGTGGTTGTGGATACGCGCGATTGGAAGTTCATGCGCCGGTGATTCAGGAGATGACCGTCCGTCCGGTAGTTGATGCGGATTCCAGGGCGTTCGTCGTGGTAGGCGTCCATCAGCATGGCAGAGAACATAAGACTGAAAAGGGTAGGTGCCAGCACACAGCCCTGCTTCACTCCGTTGGTCACTGCGAATGCCTCTGAGACAGCTCCGTTGTCCGTGACTCGCGCCATCATACCGTCGTGCGGCTGACGAACCATCTGAGTGAATCGCTCCGGACAGCGGATTTCTGCATGATCTTCTACAGTCCTTCACGATTCACCGTGTCGAAGGCCTTCGTCAGGTCCACGAAGGTAGAGTATAAGTGGGTCCGCATCTCCTGGCACTTCTCCTGAAGTTGGCGGGCTGCGAAGATCATATCCGTGGTCCCACGATGACGACGGAAGCCGCATTGGCTTTCCGGCAGAAGGCCCTGTTCCAGATGGTTGTTGAGGCGGTTGAGCAGGATGCGAGCGAAGATCTTCCCGGCGATGTTCAGTAGGGAGATGCCGCGGTGGTTGTCGCAGACTTGGCGATTCCCTTTTCGCTTGTATAGGTGCACGATAGTTGCGTCCTTGAAATCTTGCGGGACTTCACCTTGACGCCACATCTCCTGGAAGAGCGCAGTCAGGTGATCCATGAGTTGGGGACCTCCGTGCTTGTAGACCTCAGCAGGGATTGCGTCCGATCCGTATGCTTTCCCGCTGGAGAGCTGCTGCACGGCCCTGATGGTTTCCTGGAGAGATGGCGGGAGTTCGAGGTCGCGTTGGTCTCCACTTGCGGCAAACGCTCGATGGCGGCGTCGGAGATGACGGAAGGGCGGTTGAGGACACCTCGAAAATGCTCGGCCCATCGCTGTAGGATTTGCGTCTTCTCAGTCAGGAGAGTGCTGCCGTCGGCGCTGAGGAGAGGAGCAGTGCCCTTCGTCGGCGGACCGTAGACAGCTTTGATCGCAGAGAAGAAGTTCTTCCATTCGTTGCGGTCCGCGTAGCCTTGGATCTCCTCAGCTTTGCGAGCAGTCCAGGCGTACTGCCTCTCGCGCAGTCATTGCTGAAGCTGTCGGCGACTGCGGTAGAAGGTAGCTTTGTTGTCCTCCGTGGGGTGATCTACATTTGAGCATACATCTCTCATAACCATTAATGCATAAAAGATTTTCTTGTATTTGCGCACATTGAGAACGACCACAGTGGCACAAGTTTTCTTTCTTAAATAAAGCAAACCAAAATGAGATGCGTGGATACGAAGCGCTTCGGCGTTCGACCTGCGAAATTGCTCTCATTCACAGTGAAAATGTAACTTCCAGCGGCGAATTCTAAAATCGGCTTTTGCACGCGATCGCTCATCTGACGCATGACGTTCCCATTATTGCAAATATGCAGACTGAACCTAGAATATTAACGAGTGGTGACAAAGAATAAGATTGTAACATCTGGTCCACTGTCCTCATATTTATCGCCAAGCCTTGCTTAATAAATGCTTGTGAGCATTTACAGAGGGGCCTTCTATCTGTTACGAGGGCGGAAAACCGATCATATATGACTTCTATAGAAGTCGTGGAACTGAACAGATTTCAAAATATGTTTATAAAAAGTCTAAAGCAGACGACAATATTTTCATAAAAATACTACAGGAATTGATATGAACCAAATATGTTTTAGTAGGCCGTTTTTCGAACGGAGGAAACAAAGTGGACCAGACAGGCTGTCGGTGTGTCCGTTCGCGCCAAATAGGTAGGCCCTCTCCGTCTTCTGGGTGAGCGGCGCCCCATATTACCCGATTACAATTAGTCCCATCTGACATGACAAATGTGAAGCTTATCGGCCGGCCCTCTTCATTCTATGGCAAATACCTGTCTGAGATATCCAGAAATTTAAAATCTCGAGGAATCGGGCGGATTTTCGTAAAGGAATCAGAATGCAAGACTTACTCAGAGCCGTGCTTTTATGTTATGAAGAAAATCGAGCCATTAATGTCTGACGAGGTATGCAGACACATCCATATCACTTCTCATCCCAAGGAATGCCCCCTTAAGCGGGAGCTCCCGCTCTGCCACTTTTTTATTCATCGTCTTTCTCTTCGTTTGATGCATTATAAATCTCCTTATTCGTCCAACTGGTTAGCTCGTTTAGTGTAAGGACGCGGACCTCACTTGGTTTTTTAAATTTGTTGCCGTTAGGATTAATTTTAAAATTAATTACTTCAGGTGACCTGCAGCCAAGTCCTTTGATCATGCTTTTTTGGCCGTCAATGCTATAGCTATTTACTCTTGTGTCGACGCCCAGAATCCCTGACGAACGTCCGGCGTATTCTTGGCGGTGATATTTTATCCGTTGTAAAAGCTTGCTTTTATTACCACTGAACTCCCACAACTTCTCAACCTTTTAGTCAGGCGTCCGCTGCAGAGCCTTCGCTGAGAGGGTGTTTCGTGGGCGGAACTTGGGACTAGTGTTAATTAATAAATCATATGAACCAGATTGGCGCCTTCTAAGTATTGAAGAAGGACGGCGCCTTCAAGAGTCGACCAGCCGAATGGCTAACGTTGCCCAGGATAACAAAGTACCCTGTGTTGCTGCCATGCCTCCGCTTCTTGCCGTTAAACTTCAACGGCTCGGTAAAATCCCTCAGCCTATTGTTGAGGCAGCCAAAAAAGTCGATTGCCCAGTAAACTCCGCATCTGCGAAAGAGGCCAACGGGTTCCTTTTGTTGACAAAACTTCCTGACGACCCTACACTTTTTCAGGTAAATTCCTGCCTCACATATGAAAACCAAATTTTTTACTTATCCATTCATACAGTTCGCGCTGAACGGTTAACTGCGTTTCTCTCCAAAGGTGCCCATCGAGCCAACAGCAGAAGAAAAGTCCCGCATCTTCCCTTCTTATGAGGCACAGGCAGCCGATGGTCTCGTTCTAAAAAAGAAAACAGACAAAAATGTCTACTACATTCGCCGATCGGATACCCCTGGATTGCGTTGGAGGGTTGAGTTAGCGCAGAAGGATATAGAAGATGAGCTTTTACAGGATACTGGCCACTAGTTAACTCTTCGCCGACTTTACTGAAGATTTTTCCAAATTAAATTCCGTCACTGTTGCTCGTCTGAGCCAACTCCTGTATAAAAACCAGTTCTTTCATGTAAGCATGCGTTTGCACACTGACTTACAATCGATAAATGTTCGATAACGCATTCTGCTGTATACCGTGTCGAAGGCACAACTTTTAAGTGGATTTGCGCGTCAAGTGGCAGTTAATGTCTTATTCGAGCTAGAAGTACGTTGGTTCGAAGTTTTTTTGTGAAACCATTTTTTTCCCAGAGATATCGGGAACAATGACCTCGCGCAGATCGTAAAATTGGATCCCGAATCCTGAGATCGATCTGCTGTATGTACGGTGCGAGTTCCGTTAGTTGCCCAAGTTGCTACTAACTTCCTGGTTGCCCTGTATCCAGTAAGTGCGCCAGTAAGATCTATGGTCGGAATCACTGCAACTATAAGGTGCGCAGATATGGGCGAATATAGTTTGAAACGATTTCCCTATCATGTTGTTGTGTTGTGAAACCAACACCTGTCACCATGGCCCCGAATAGGACAGTCCGCACTTGTTACGACAAGAGTTTGAGGATGTTCGTGGCCGTCCGCGAAGGGCTTACAGGGTGAGTTAGGTCGCCGTGACTTTCTCGTTGCTAAACTCGTAAGCTGCTGACCTGAAAGCAAGGCCGTTACATCAAGTGAAGTGGCGTGTGCGTATTCACTCTTCGTCTCCCGAGGGTTTGTGAGCGTGGGCTAACAAACAGTGGCCATCAGCCTGGTGTGCGCTGGCGGTTCTTCAGTTCGGCCGTGCAATCCACCGCTGCTCTCCTCGCCTCCGGTCTTCTTGATTCTGTCTTGACACCGGACCTGGATGGGGAGGAGAGTGTGATAGATGCTTCGCAAGTTCACTCTCTAAACTAATTCACGCGCAAGTCACCATGCCTGGTTCATCTTGCTGTGGAGCACACGGTGGACGTCATCGACTACAACGGGCGAACTATCTTTCACTCTTCGCCAGGCCTGTTTACCCATGCGAACGCGTGGAGAGGCGTGCTTATGGATGCAACATCAACTGGACGAAGACTTTTGATGGTGTAGACTATGATGGAATTTCCATGCCATGACCTGGCGTCGGTTAAACATGCGCCAATGAAGAACGATACAAGTGAAAGTTCGCGATCACTAGTCCCTTTTGTGTGTTAGTAAACCTGGAGCAGCCAGAGTTGAATAGACGACATACCGCATGCTGTACTTACTTGTACTTGATACGGCTGCGGTCATGCCTGATCTAGCCGGCCTAGATGATGTCCCGAACTGTACCTCTCCACGCGTGACGATCCGCGGCAGCGGATCTGGACAGCTCAACCCATTCCCTTCGCCAACGACGGAGACCGAATAACGAAGGTCCAAGAACCACCTGCATGTCTTGACGAACTGTGTCGAGCCAGCTTTTGAACTGACCTCCTCTTCAACGTCTCCAATGGGGCAACGGTTCCGGATCGAGGGCAGCAACACTGAGCTTCTGAGGTGGACGACGAAGCACATGCCCGAACCACCTCAGTCGTCTTTCTTGGATGGCCTGAGTTATCCTTGCGATGTTGTCGCAGCGTGTGCGGACTGTCTCACTTGAGACGAAATCGGTGAACTTCACTCGAAGGATGGTCCTCTAGCAGTGGTGATCAAATACCTCCAGTTTTCGCTCGTCCTCTACGCGCAAAGCCCAGCATGGACAACCGTAAAGAAGGACAGACCGGGCAGATGCACGGTGCACGCAAATCTTAGTGGCGATGGAGAGGTCGCGTCGGATCCAGGGGCATTTTCGAAGACCTGAGAAAAACCACCGGCCAGCATCAATTCGGGAGACACTGTCGTCCTTACACTGTGCATAAGGCAGCAGTCTCGCCCCGATGTATTTAAAACTGTCTACTTCAAGTTGACAACCATCAATTCCGAGGGGTGCCCTCCCCTGGTCAGGGATACAGCTTAAAATACTTTAGTCTTCCCAGCGTTTATGGATAAACCGACCGATTTAGCGACCTCGTTTACCCGTGCCACCATAGACTGCAGATCACCAAAACTTGAAGCACGTAATGCGATATCATCGGCATAGTCGATGACGGTTAGTCGGTATCCGGATGCAAACTCAACACCCTCACCTTCGTGTAGGGTCCTCCCGAGAATCCAGTCGATAGCGTAGTTGAACAGAATAAGCGACAGGATACAACCTTGTCGAACGCCAGACCGAATACCTAACGGTTTGGTTAGATGGTTGCGGACCGGGACTCTCGGAGTAGTGGAGCGATAATAGACCTTGATCATGGCGATTATTTTTGCTAGTACACCATTTAGCGTCACTATCCGCCACAGGGACTCACAAAGGACGGAATCGAACGCGGTGGCAAAGTCAACAAAACAGAGGGCTGTCGGTTGCTGGTAGCTATGGCGAAATTCGAGAATGCACCTTAGTGTGAATACCTGGTCCGCACATCCACGTCCAGCACGAAATATGGCTTGGTGGGGCCCTGTCTTTGAGTCGCGCGCAGTCCGAAATCCCTGAGTAGGAAAATAGCGAAGAGTTTCGCAGCAACGTCGATGTGGCTTATGTCGCGGTAGTTCGCGCATCCTTCCATTTCTCCCTTCTTGAGGATAAGAACAAGAATGCCTAAGCCCCAGTCATCAGGAATAACCTCGTCTCTTCACGCTCGTTCAGTCACCTCATGGAGCTAGGGCGCCAGAGTGTTGACACGAGACTTTTGGATTTCAGCGGGTATACCGTCCTCTCCAAGGGCCTTCTTGTTGCGTAACTTTCGTATGGCATCGGCGACTTCTTCCTCGGAGGGGGGATCGCATGGCACTGCATAGGTGACAGAGGGAAGAAACTGCGTTGAAAATGAGATCAAGGGCGTGGTGGATTGGGTATGGAAGTTGAGATGGTGCTCGAAGTGCTCACGCCAGCGCCCGACTTTGTCTGAGTTGTCAGCAATAAAGCCGCCGTTCACGTCGCAAACAGAGTCACTCAGTGTTGAGGGCTTACCGCTAACTTGGCGGATAAGGTAGTAGAATGTTCGAGGCTTGTTCCATGGAGACCCAATATTGCTTCCGGTCATACCTGCCCGATTTTGCCGTCATCTTCTGAAGTTGGCGGAAGCAGTCATCGTCACGGGACCTGGCTCGAGCCACCTGAGCAGACAACCGCAAGGTTCTTCCGCTGATCCAGTCACTGCGGCGTCGCTGGGTGTATCCAAGGATTTTCTTAGCTTCCCCATAGACTGATGTTTTTAGTGAACACCTTCTCCGTCGGGTCGGGTCGTAAAACAGGTCCGGATTTCTCTGCTCAGAGCGTCAGCAGTACTGGTTTGCCGGATTTTCGCGACCTCGAGGCGCCTAGGACGTAGCATTTTTGGCGCCGATGAGAGATGAACTTTCAAGCGTGTACGAACGAGGACATGGTCGGACATATGGGCGTTACCAGTGTCGGCATCACGCACTGATCTGCTATCGTGAACCCAGCTACGGAACCTTGCAACTGCGAGCAAAAGGTCTCTTTATTGCTCTGTTTGGCAGCTGAAGTTGGTGCGTACACAGAGAAGACAGAGATGTTCGTAAAGTGACCTCTCAGACTGCACGTTGCAATCTGTAAACCCTACCAACTTGGAGCCTACCATTAGTCTCTAATCTTATTAAGGTCGAAAGGACTATGACCAAAATATGCAAGTAGTGAAAATAATCATCCCCCTGCCTAAGCTGCTAGCGAAGGCTAACAATCACTACCGGCTATTAAATAAATTACAATTAAAAAGTCAAAGTGGCGGACATATGTACCTGGTAATTCACCGCCAGACCAATACAATTACATGGAGATAGAGAATATGAGTCGATAACAAGGATTGCGGGTGTCTGAGGAGGTAAGAGTTAGTCAAAATCCTTGTTCCCGCACGGCCCTAATCCACATCTCCCGGGGTTCGACCTAAAGACGTCTTCCCATACTATTTGTGCTTGGTACGACTGCGATCATGCCTGGTCTAGCCGGCCTCGATGATGTCTCAAACTGTACCTCTCCACGCGTGACGATCATCTGTAGCAGTTTTGGACAGTTCAACCTACCCTCTTCACCAACGACGGAGACCGAATACCGAAGGTCCGAAAACCACCTCCATGTCTTAGCGGACTGCGTCGACGCAGGCTTTGAATTGACCCCCTCTTCGACGTCTCCAATGGGGCAACGGTGCCGGATCGAGGGCAGTAACACTGATCTTCTGAGGTGGACGACGAAGAGCATGTAAAAACCACCTCAGTCGTATAAGAAGACCGAATTTCTCTACTAAGGGCCTCAGAAGTGCTGGAGTGCTGGACATTTGTGACATCAAGGCGTCTAGTACGTGGCATTTTGGCGCGCATGAGAGGTGAACTTTCAAGCGTGGTCCGACCCATGGGTGTTACCAGTCTCGGCAAAACGCATCGATCTGCTATCGTGAAACCAGCTAAGGAATCTTGAGCTGACTGGTTTGTAGTCAGTCCGACTGGCCGTATGGCTGTCGTTTGAATACCAGGTCAGCAGATGTTTTGTGCTCTGCTGGAAGCATCTGTTAGTGACAAGCTGTCGGTTCTGATCAGCAAAGCTCAGCAATCTCTTGCCAGTTTCACCTTGCGCACTACGCTCAAAGCGGCCAAGAAGATGACTGTGGCGTCGCCAGATCTACTTCGACCATTCCAATCCCCGGCAACAATCAGCAGATCGCAGCAAGGCAGTCTTTCAACTAACGCTTGCAACTGCGAGCAAGAGGTCTCTTTATTGCTCTGTTTGGCAGCTGAAGTTGGTGCGTACACAGAGATGTTTGTAAAGTGACCTCTCAGTTGCATGTAGGCAGTCCGGTCATTGACTGGTTCCCAAACAAGTATGGCGAGGTGCGGTTGTGGCGAGAGGGCGATAGTCACACAATGTCTACCAGAAGAGTCTCACGGGCTGCTTTGGTACAGGATGAAGTGTGATTCGACTCCAGAGATCTTTATTTCTCGACAGCCTGCGTCAGGAAGTCGAACTTCAGACAGTAGACATCCAGGTTATACTGATTAAGGCTTTGCGCGGCCAGACTTTGGGTAACGGGATCCAGGAACGTTCGCACATTCCAGTATCCAATACCAAGAGTCCGCCCCCAATTGGGTAGTCTAGTCCACATACTTTTAGCCCTTACCACTGGACCAGGATTGCGGAGCGTGTCGGTTGCCGTGGACGCCGTAGCATGGGTCGTAATATTTTACTTGGACATATTTCGTGAGGTTTCCTGGAATTTCGGATAGAGACGAGACCCCAACAGCCGCTCGGCTGTCTCCTCTAGCGCTTTGGCTTAAAAGCCTAACCACAAGGCAGCGGGGCAAGCAAACTTATTGGATGGACGTTTACAGTCGCCATGTCGTAATGCCGTCATCGGGCTTTGCGGCTTTTTATAAGGTTTTCAGTGTGCTAGATCTCAGCCCTCCGCATCCTGTTAGCACTGCCGCTGCCGGTCCGCGACTACTTATTCGTAAGACCCCGGAGTCTGCTTATTTCGCAGCTAACCTTCACTGAAGGTCGTCCCACTATCCGCCACCTGTTGACGCGCCGGGTAGCCAGCAGCTAAGCTAACGCTGGCATGCGTTATCATCATGGATGGAGTCAGATGCGATGGAAACATCCACCAAAACTGTGAGGTAGGGCTGCGGATGGCAGTGGAAGAATTCAGGGATTCGACGAGCTGAGAACATATTCTGTCAGGCTTCCGTTTGAATGAATCCAGCACCATGTAGAGGGCGGAATGCTGACTGCGGGCTTGAGCTAGTGGATGTACCAAGGTGACCGGAGTTAATTTTTTAGTGCAATTTTCCTTCACACTGTTTAGTCGAAACGTCCCAAAATCATCAGATGAATCGGAAGAGCAGCGAATAAAACAATGAGTTGTTGAAGAAGGCTCGTAAGGGAGTACGACGCGTTCATGTGTTCAGAAGACGAAATCGCCTCGGAGTGTTATAGCGATATGACAGCCGGACACCCGTCCCCCAAGGAACGACCGTGGAGCCCTACGCACACGCCGACTGAACAATGCGGTGCAACCAAGGTGAGAGTTAAATCGCTCACGAAGGGCCCGATGGCAGTTCATGGCTTCGATGAAGTATCCAAATAAAAACCTGAGCGGACGGACGGAAAACGCATCTAAAGAACAAGTCGAGTGCACAAAGCTCTGAACGCCTCGTTTCAAGCGACGGCCTGCAGCAGATGGCGGCCATCAGAGACGCGCCGTGCCCACTGTGGAATATTCTGCATTTTACTTGAGCGATCAGAGAACTGACGCTACACGTTTTTGTATTTTTGGCGAATATGCAGACAAACGAAATTTTCTACTCTGCCGCTGGTGAGGGTTGGGGCATAGAGCCCTCAAGGTGGGGTCATAGAGGTTTCTAGTGTATGCCTGGGCATACGTGGGTGAATGGTTTGGACGATGGCCTTCTGCTACATCATCTACCGAGTCCAGTATAATCACCAAATAGCCTGGATCGCGATTTCCACTCGTATGCGTGAAGGAGAAAAGACAGAAGCAAAACAAATGCTCATTCAATGCGTAGTCTCCTCACTATACCGAAACAGTGAGAAGTAAGTCATTATGACGAGACAAACCACGGTTTGGGAGGTTTCCATGTTGTTGCTACCATCTGCTCCAGAGTCGATTGTAAGGGCACCTCAGAATGAGATTTATGTCAATTCTCGGGACCTTACGCCTGTCGACATATTGCACGAACAGGCACGGCATGTTTTGAATAATTCATATTGACGCAACGCTGAAAAACTCGGCGGGATTCGAACCCACGCAGTAAGCGGGAGGCTTTAGTACAGCCAACGCTCTTACCACGTGAGCTACGAGGCCCCGCCGGACGACTCGAGTTTAATCACATTTGGGTCAAGTTACCCGCCCGACCTACTGCAACGTCTGGAATCCACCAAATATGATACAGTAAGTTGATTGCCCAAGCAGAATTTCCCAAGTAATTCACCTAGAACCCACCAGATGACTACCAGGCTCACGTTGGCTGTACTAAAGCCTTCCCCTTACTGCATGGGTTCGAATCCCACCGAGGCGCCGAGTTTTTCACAGTTGGGTCAGTATGAATGAGAAGTAGGTCATCATGACGAGAGAAACCACGGGTTGGGACGTTTCCATGTTGTTGCTACCATCTGCTCCAGGGTCCGATTGTAGGGGCTCCTCAGAATGAGATTTATGCAAATTCCCGGGAGAACCGGGACCTTACGTCTGTCGACTTATTGCACGAACAGGCACGGCATGTTTTGACAGAAGGGGGACAAGATATAAATATTCTGCTAGTTGACATCCAGGCGGTGGGAGGCGCAGAGGCCCGCAGCTAGCGAACGGTGGATGGTACAACCGAGAATCGGGCTCCTTCAACCCGGCTGCCCATTCTGGCCTCGCAGAAGAATTCGTGCGGCTTGGGGCTGCGGTCATTTGCGCAGGCAGCCTACCGACGCCCAGTGGACAGCTTCGGCGTTTCGTCCTCACAGGCGCAGTCAATCTGTAAGACTTAACAGGCTGCAAATGCGTGCACCCAAAAGATACTAGAATTCGGATTAAGACAGCTAGAGGTCGTTCTCTCCAAAAGACCCTTTTCAGACTTTAAGACATCAAA
>CACRXP010000674.1:91804-102671 GCA_902702965.1 Spirometra erinaceieuropaei | reverse complement strand
AAATTCACACCCACAAAATACATGAAGCAGAAGGTTTTAGGTGTACTGGACGGCAGTAGATGGAAGTTGACCGGATGGCAGGGGGGGGGGGAGGCGGGGGTGAGAGCGAATTCGCTATTCCCTAATGTTGCCTTGACGTGTCAACACTGATTGGCTGAGTCATTGTTCAGCAACGCCTGCAGTGATCATAGGCAACGGGCTCGTGGCCCGGTGGGTAGAGGCGTGGACTTCTAAACCAACAGGTCGCGAGCTCGAGGCTCGGGTGTTCCACACATCGGGCTTGGGTATGGTTGGCTGACGACGGCTAATAAGCCAGAAATGGCCATTCCGGTCTCCCTTGTCTTTGTCGGTAATGATATTCTGCCTAGTGATCATAGTTTTTGCTGTCAGCGAAGGCTAATTCATCAGGCCTGAAAGCACAGCGATTACCCAGCCTTCCTACAGAGGGTACATGTATGGGCATCGTACTGAAATTACAGGCGGTATGGGATGAAACGAGATAAAGAGGATGCCACTGAGAGTGGAGTGTACAAAAAAGGTGTCCCGAGCAAATCCAAAAATTCGGGCAAACTGCATCAATGTGACCTATGTTTTTTTCGGCAGCGGGGACTTCTTAGAGGGCCCAGCATACGTCTAATTAAGCCCGATATTGCGTACCAACTGTGTTTGCTCATAGAAAGCCGGCAAACAGTGAGTCACGAACGGGAGTATGGACGTCCTCCCGCATCCCAGGCGTTCTTGCGCGAAATTCCAGGGGCTATCCGAGGGCATTCATAAGTCGCTGCCTACGCGGTCGCCACCAGAGAACTCAAACATCAACGCCACCGACGATATGGCATTCTCTGCCATACATCAAGGGTGTTTCAGAAGCGACCGAGCGCATTGCTGCGGAGCTAGGGGTTGGAATTGCACACCGCCCCAAAGGCACCATGCACAACAGGGTCATAAAAATCAAAGACCGGTTAAAACCTGAAGAGCAATCTGGAGTAGTGTATCGCATCCCGTGTCAAAATTGTCCTTGTAACTATACAGGACAGACTGGACGCATGCCCGATCGCGCATACACGAACATAAGCTGGCTGTGCGGCGAGGCGACGCATTATCACAAGTGGCCGCCCACACCTACGTAATGGGTCACGAGTTTGACTTCGCAGCCACCAAAATAGTCGCCCACGCCGGAAACAAAACAGGCCGAGAATTGATTGAAGCCTGGGCCTCAGATGAGAACTCGGTCAATCGATTTATCGATCTGGCGCCGGCGTACAGAGCCCTTCGTAGTCACCTCAAGTAGTGCGATGTCGGTCGATGATTGGGTCTACGTGCCTTATAACTGCCGCTTGTCCTGTTTCTGCCACTACATCTGACGATGGACTCCTGTACGTGTCTGAAAGCTCAAGATAATAAACGAATTGTTCCAGTGCTCGACTCTTCTTCTTCAAATATTCCAGGGGCTATTTGGGTTCAGACTATGAGGATAAGGAGTTTGGGGGCAAGAAAAGAGGAGGGGGGAAGGTCCATATTCTAGTATCTGGCAGAGAAAAAAAAAACATGACAGCGCTCTGGAAAATGTCATTTTTGTCAGATTGACTTTCGCATTACATTTACAGGGGAGAGGGGGTGGGATGGGTGGAACCAAACGGACATTCAGTGCCTGGAAGGGACAAAGTGCGTCCGGTTATCTGCGCGATCTTCGTCGCGTTGGAAGTTGTGCAGCAGCAGCAGCAGCAGCAGCAGCGGTGACACTTACATGGGCGGGCAAACACACCAAAAAGCACCAAGTAGGTTTTGAAATTGAGCAGCCACTTATCCACTAGTGCTACTTAATGACATCGCTTGCTGACAACGCCCGCATGTGCTTGAAGAAGTGTGAAGTTGAAAAACAGTGTCTTTGGCTTCTGTTACGAGATGATGCCTAAAGTCTCATTCACCCATAGAAGTTGTCAATTCCAAAAGAGTCGAGGACTGGACATGTAAGCACACTGAGAAAATAAATACCTAGGGTTCCTGTAATAAGAGAGGGAGGATAACTACAGTTTTATCAGTAGGGTAAATTGACGCGGAAATAAACGAAATCTTGCATTTCTACCGTAAGCTTATTTCATGGCTTCAACGAGGTATGGGAACAAACGGTTCGATTTAAAATAAACGAATTAGGGGTGTGTAGAATGGTAGAAAATACGTACTACAAGGTTACTGGTTAATGAAGGCCTGTAGCAAATAAGAAGGCATGTTATAGTAATCAGAACTAAGGTCTACATATTCGATGGCCGTCTGTAAAGAACATAACACCAACACGATTAACACAACATGCCATACTGACTGTAGACTACGACCATCTTCGGTTAACCGAAAAGATCATCTGCTCTGTGGAGCAACGTAAACATTTTAGCATTAAAAAAACGTAGTTAAGTAACTATGACATCCACAACGGCATAACAGGGCCTCTTCAGCAGTGTTTTGGGCGATTTACCGTTTCACAGGAAAGAGCATGTGCCGCAGGGGAAACGCCCATCGAATTAGCTGGAAATGCGCATGCTCGGTCAAAAACGCAAAAAAACCACTCGCTAACATCAAACATATTTCAAAGCAAGGTAGTAGCTGAGGTCTGTAAAAAACAGGCACGTCTACAGTAAGTGGGCTAAGTCATGAAATCTCGGCAGAAATTCAGAAATGCGTTTTCGTGTCGAAAAGCTTAATTAGTGTAGAGTTGTAAAACAAATCAGTATGCAGCATAATTCTATAATAATTCAGTTACCCCAGGACGCCGGCTTTCGAATAAACGTCTTTTAGACTACATCCAAAAAATCCTACTCCGTAAAAAATGGCTGCTTAGGTAGCATGCATTTTTTCAATGACTTTCAACGCCCTTAAAAATGCGATTATATTTCATGCAAAACATTCATAAAAATACTCATTCTTCTGCTTATCCGGTAGACAATTACGTCTTCTTCCAACTTGATGTTTGGAGGAAGGGTATAACTTTGGTTTTTTAAAGCTTTTCCAATTCCCGAGTAATTTTGAACCCGACCGGCCGCTACACTTGCATTCAGGGTTCCCAAATCACAAGCCGTAAAATTTCCGCGTACGGAAAACCCTACATTTCTCTATTATATTAAGAGGAGACTATGTGCGGCTCATAAAGTGAAGCAGTGGATTTGAGCCACATTGTTTAATTCACAAGCCACATTGGTAAATGCAGAGACATGACGTTTTTTGGAGGACCATTTTACGGTATTAAAAAATCTCACAATTGGAAACTTTCCTAAAACCGAATCAAACCTTTCTTTCGTGTATGAAATTGAAAGAAGACATAATTTGCTACTGAATAAATGAACGAATGAATATTTTTATGCATTTTTCATAAAATATAATTTAACTGTTAGGGGCATCGAAAATCAATCAAAAAATGCATGCTACTTAAGTAGTGATCTTTTACCGAGTATGGTTTGTGGATACAGCAAAAAAAGTTCGTTCAAAGTCGGCGTCCTGGGGTAACTGAATTATTATATAATTATGCTGCACACTGATTGGTTTTATAACTCTGCTTAATTAAGCTTTTCGAAACGGAAACGCATTTCTGAATTTCTGTGGAGATTTCATGAGGTAGCCCACTTACTGTACCTGCTTGGTAATCTGCGTACCCCTAGAGTCAGTCTTATCTTAATCAAACGACAGAGGGGATCGAACTTCCGTTCGGGGTGCAGTTGACCAAGCAGAGCCACGGCCTAACTTAAACTTCGCTACTACTGGGGATATTTAAAGTCAGGAAGGCGTTCAACCCTGATTGTAGAAAAGCGTTTCGCTTTATCCTGGAGGTCGGCTGTACAGCCCTCGAGGATGGTCGTGCAGGAGGAGAAGCAAAAACAGCAAAATCACAGAACAACGGCTAAGGGCAGATTCGGAGGTCGCAGATCTAGCGCGTTTCAATAGTAGGAAATGCGACTAAACAACCAGGAAGCGAAGTTGGCCCGACAAGGTCATCAGACTGTTCGTTAGGCTTATTGTTCAGCCATTCTCGAGGTGGTCATTCCATGCTGACATTGCCCGTCGTCAAACGTTACTCAGAGGGCCCACGAACTCGTTGTCTGCGCAAAGGTCACACCCAGGGAACCACTTCGGGTAGCAGACGCCCGAGAGAGGGCACAAGCGAAAGGCACCATAATCCAACTCCCTTGGTCTCGGTGTAGTCTTGCTAGAGGGACATGACTTATGTGCGGGGAGAGCATGAGTTTGATTATTCACAGGTCCCCTTCCCCCCTCTCTGAAATCAACGCTCTGTTTGGGGGACTGCTTAACACAAAAGCACTTGACCCCCCCCCTCGCCAGTGCACTCCTCATCTTCCACAAACAGGACTCGAGGTCGACCCAAGATGGCTTCACGCCATCCGGTATTGGTGGTGACGCGAGGGAGACGAAAAAGTAAACTGACTAGGGCCACACACAAGCTACGGCTTGTCAAGGGTCTGACAACGGATCCCACACTAAGAACCGCACTGAAACCACAAAGAAACCATGTAACCGATAATGACGATGTCAAGTCGCTTACGAAGATAGCAACATTAGGCTCACCACGGGGAGGAGGGGGAGGGGGGGTATATAGACAACGAAGGAGGGCGGTGATGGCAGTTGGCGCCCTGAAAGCTACGAGGCCTTCCCACTCAGCAGGATGAATGAATCTATGCAGCGCGGAGTATTAAAACCACGAGGTGGTCACTCATTCTGCGGTTGGTCGCACACGCAGACAGGTCAACATGGCGGGGAGGGGGGGGGGTAGAGACAACTACCGTTGGTGTCAACTCGCCCTGGTGCAAATGCTAGAAGGTTATGCGACGTTGACGTTACCAGGGTTGGGGCAAAGGCAACGACTAGCCGCGCACATTGGAAACGCAAGTCCAGAACTGTTTGTTGCAGTTACAGGGTGGAGTAATAGGGGTAAGTGTGACGCGCCTACTGCTAGGTGGCACACCTGCGGTCTCAGGGGGAAGGTTACCTCACCACTTAATGGAAACCTCGAAAGTCGAGTCTTGTGGCTGACACTCTATACCAGCTTAGTATCCCATCAGATGATGCATAAAGAGAAAGGACCATGCTCTCCTTGTCCCGCTTCCAGTCTCTGAAAACTGCTGATGCGCCTGGATGCCGCGATCTGTGTGCGTGTGCAACAATACGCGCGGAAAAATGTTCGTTCGAGCGATAACCCACTCTGTACTCGAAAGTCTGCCGGTTTTATGTCAGAAGGCCTAATCCCATAAGTTACAGAGTTAAGCATGCGGGAAATAGACCGCCGTAACAGTGAGGTCTCCTATGTCCCGCGAAGACATCTCTGTCGCGGAGACTGGTGCTTGAATTTGTTTATATATGATACCAGGGCAATGCAAAGTGCCGATCACTACACCAACAAGCATCGGAGTTCCCACTGTGAAGAGCTCTCACAGAGATCATATTTGGAGGGTGTCATTGTGGTCAGGGGACCAATGTGTAAAGGAGGGCCCAGTTGAGACTGTCCTTCAAATCAAGACGTCTGGCTTGCGTCGCGATAGATCGAGATGGGCCAAACTACAGGAATTGAAGTGGGCATTGGAGCGCAAGGACGCTCGTCACCCTCTTTCAGGAACATTTCCCAGTCAAACCGTCTGCAGGTGAGATTGGACGCAGTGGGTGGCGTGGTGTAAAGCCGCTGCGGTCAGCACCTTCGGCCCTAACGCAGCAGCTCATGCAGTCTTAGGAAGTTCACTTACGTCGGTTGGAATGGAGGCAAGGAAAGGACAGAGATCATAAATAAACCTACCCATGCCTGATGAGGGAAATGACACCAGTGGAACGTTTTTTGCCAGCTAAATTGTTCGAGTTGGAGCGGCTGCTCTTGTGCGGAGAGGAGGTTACTAGGACTTGCGGAGTCCCTGAAAAACCAAAAAAGCCTACGGTTACCAAAAATTAGAGGAAACAAAAGCAGTCAACTGAAAATGTGCTCATTCCTATAATTGGCACCACGACTGGTGCATGTTCTGCAAAAATACGTGGTAATACAATCATGTGGTTAGAAGTTGGCTTGCTGTCAGTGAAGGACCACTTGAGTAATCGGAAGGACATAAACACTGGCTGTGGGTTGTTTAACGCGTCGATGAGTGACGCACAGCAGCTGGCTGAGTAACAGCCTGTGCAAGCAGTTGCAGATCAAGCAGGCGAGAGGGGGGGACGCAACTAGTCCATTTACAAAACGTCCGAGTTCGTAGCATTATAACGACGAAATGGCTCCTTCTTAAGGTGGCCTTTATGGCACTACTAGTCCCTTGGATCTGAGCCAGGTGTGACTACGGCCGCGCCAGCCCCCTCTGCTGTTGTTGGTTAAAATCAGGATCATTTGCTGTGTGGACCAAGGGGTGTGGAGCGGAGTGCCAAGGGGCGGGCTCAACCGTGTCGCCCACCTGCGCCCTCCCCCGCCTCCGGGCCTCTTGACTATGTCTTGAGACCGGGTCTAGGCGAAGATAGTTGTTGAATAAAGAGACGGGATCGTTGGGACAAGAGCCGTATTCGTCTGACGTTGCATATTCCTGCTCGACCCCATCATCAGACACAAAAGCAGATAAGGGTGGTTCATGCGCAAGGGGCTGCAGTATTTATAGGATGCAGTCGCAATGCTACCGCATATCTATGAATATTCACGGTTCCCTCCCTCCATCAGGGTTCGATGAACTTGGTCTGATGACTGACATTTGCGTAGTTAATTGCTGCAATTTCATCACGTGCGTTTGATATTGATGTGATGATTGCTCGAACAACTGACCCACCGACCCTGGAGTTGGGAAAAGTATTCACCTGTGCGCTCCCCGCGTGGTTTATTAATTCGCCTAGGCGAAGTCTCAGCACTGAGTATGGAATGGGAAGGTCGTTGCACTTGTTAATGGACTGAGGGCCAGCTAACCATGTCTCAAGCAGTTCCCGGCTCACGCGGTAGTCACCTCTAGCGAGAATTTCGGCCTCATCGAATTCGGATGTTTGGCCAGATCTCGTCGAATGAGCCGCAACTTGAGAGCTGGCGTCATTTCTTCGCACCGCTGCAGCGTGTTCGACCATCCGCGTTCGGAGTTGTCTTCCGGTCTCTCCAACGGAAGGAGAGAGTGTGGTAGACGCAGCGCAAGTCTGCCTTCACTATAAACTAAATCAAGGACAGGTCACCGTGCCTGCTTCAACTTGCTGTGCAGCACATGGTGGACATGGACGGCAACGACGGTCGAACTATTACGACGCGGCATAAGTCCCGCGTCATCCAGTTAGACTACATTCATCGTCGTCCGAGACGGCATTCGTGTCTTAGACTGGTATGGAGATATTGGGTGCAGACGCCCACAAACAAACCGAAGCATTCGTAGATATTTTGGCAGATTTTGAATAATTCATACAGACCCAACTGTGTGAAAAACTCGGCGCCTTCGTGGGACTCGAACCCACGCAGTAAGGGGAAGGCTTTAGTACAGCCAACGCCCTAACCACTTGAGCTGCGAGGCCACGCCGGAGGACGCGAGTTAAATCACATTTGGGTCAAATTACCCGCCCAACCTACAGCAACGTCTGGAATCCACCAAATCTGATGCAGTAAGTTGACCGTCCAAACAGGATTTCCTAATTCACCTAGAATTCACCAGATGACTGCCAGGCTCACGTAATTCGAAACATGATAACGTCATCAAATATCATGGTAAAACCGGCCTTTTTTACTAAAGAGGGTCAGGGTTTGCAAGCTAATAGTTCCAACAGGGGACCGTATCGCGCTCATGAACGACAAAGTCCACCTAGATCACATCGTCGCCTGAAAAAAAATGATTTCATATGCCAGGAAACCATAACAAGCGCTTGAGTGATAAAAGTAGACTGCAGTCTGACTCTTCAGGATGCGACAGTTCGACCATCGTAAGTTGCACATAAAAAGGGTGCAGGACGATGAATAACGCGTGACATATTTTATTGTGAGGTTGACTTTGGCAGCGTCTACCGCACTCTCTCTTCCTTTACCCGCCTGGCTCAGATGGCAGGACAATCTCGGTGCAATCGGAGGTGGGCTTGGATGCAGTGGTCGAGTAGGCTAACCAGCCGTCTGCGCGGACCACACACGACATGGTCAGCGGAGAAAGGGAGATGACCCAGAAATTACGCACGTGAGTGCCGTAAAGGTCACATGACGGTGACATTACAGCCTGCATCTCAGTCCACCGAGGAGGGGAATTGTCGCGTCAGTTGGAAAGCACGACTACTAGCGGGTCGTGATAGATCCAGGTGCGTCAGACTTGTTGCAGTGGCGCGCGGGTGGATTCTCCAGTGCGACTCTGTCAGTCAGGTGGTGATGGGGTTGGGCGCAGTGCCTGACGCGGTATGAAGGTCTACTTCTAGGCGTGAGAGCACACCTTTCTCTCATCTACACACGCGACTCCTGCGCGGTCTGATTAACGCGCTTTGCGAGCCAATCTGAAGACCTGTCCTCGGGTAGATGAGCAGGTTGGCGAGACTCACCGTCCGCTACAGGCAGTCGAACGTTTGCAAGCCTCTGCAGGTATCTGGGGCTCAGTCACGATGCACGCATGGCCACACAGACATCCGTCAAACCAGTCAACATCAATGGTTTTGAAGGCTTGGCTCAGCGCAGAGCAAAAGCTGGAGGTTATCGGCCAAAGTCGATAAAGATCGATCTCTCAGGTATGACAGTTTCGCTTTAAATGCGTCGAAGTTAGCACTTTTTGCGACTACATCGAGAGGACATTTCGGCGCAATAGAAAAGGACGGCCGAGAGCTTGTGTGCGTGGGTCCTACGTCGCCCGCGCCAGGAGAGAGAGTATCAAAAAATTGCTACAAAACTGGGCACAATAAAGTCGACAAGAGTATGTGGCCACATAATCTAAACTATCTACACAAATGGGAGTATGCATGAAAAACCGGATGCTCTAGAGGAAATACCAAACGTAGATTACTGCCGAGTCGGCTATGTTCGAGGGGTCGGCAGTCGGTCTTGGTGAGGCGCGCTTCCCATACCGCTCAGGCTGACTGCCCGGGTCGCGATAAGGTCGCATACGCTGGGGGGAATCTTTGCGTCTACTGGAATTTGTGAGAGGACGGGGAGTAAAGGGGCACCGGAGGATGGGGTGATGGCTGGCCTAGCTACTGGCTATCTCAGTTTCCATTGCTGACGGGTTCTGTAACGGCGCACAGGGACGGTTTGCTACGGAATAAGTAAACCCTCCAGCCTGACGTCTGCGCTTTACCAACTATCACCCCTTTAAAGTACTTGCTTCACCAACCCCTGCACAGGATATACGAAAAAGTACTCCACAGGCGTTCTAAAGTGGCAGTACGGGCCTCCAGTGTGCATCAATTGGTAAATGCCAACTTACCAGGAGTTCCTTCACCCTCATCCTGCTGGCCCGGTGAGGTGGTGGCCAGGGAGGTGGTATCCGGTGCGGAGGTGGTAGACGTGAGGCCGCTTCGACTGGGAATCCGCAGGGGTTGCGAGGTGTCACCCAAGAGCAGGTAGGTGGCGGTGACATTGTTGAATTTGTTGTTCTCCAGGGCATCCTGGATCTCCCGACGCGTGAAACCCATCTCCTGCATGATAGCTGTAGTCAAAAGGAGAGGGGGATGTGGAAGTCAGGACGCGAGGTAGACATTCAGGATAAAGGGAGGGGCAGAAACCACTGTCTAGATTAAAATGGTTAAATTTTGAGGGTAGCTTCACCTAAAAGGCATCATGCAAGGCTTGCCGAGAGGGGATTTACACAACAAGAGTCATGGTGTTCTCGCCTACAGTCGATTAGCAGTCGTATGGACCACCCACCTTCATATTATGTGCTTCGAATTTGCTTGGGTAGTGTAATTGGTCACACGAAGATGGCGCACAGGAACACCGCTTCCAGTCCAGCAACAGAGTAATTATCATGCTAACAACCAGGGGCTGCGATGAATGCAACGACAATTACCAGCTCCGGCGCCGACGGACAAGTAATCAGCGCACCCCCGATGAATGCGGAAGCTGATAATTATGATAGACTTGTGGTCGCATGGAAACTGCATCCTACAAACATGGCACCGCTTGCGCGGCCAACACTATCATTTCTGGCTATCGGATTCAAACGAGAATCCAAAGCGCCAGGCGAGTTATCTTCGTGTTCGAGAGAACTGCTCCCTGGAACTCACCAATTCGTTTCTACCGGCACCAAGGGACCGTCAGTGAAGCAAATGGACCTCTAAGATCGGCCTAACCTTTCAAGCCTCCGGGTTCAAAGGACTGCGAGGTCGGTGTGTGTCGCTTCCATCTGACGGAAGCGATGGCACCAAGTGCTCCCACTCTCCCTATGGTCCAGGGAGCACGCTACGTAGTCCCCACAAGTCGCAGCGCAATTCACTGAGGGAAACCAAGTTCGACGAACACCTCACTATCGAGCACATGCATGGGGTACACTCTATTGTTGAACCGGACAGGACAAACGTACACTAAGGGGATCGCTAGGTGCCTTTTCCACAGACTGGGATAGAATTGGAGGTGCTGATCGACGGACGAATGGCAAGATTCCAAGAATTGCACAAGGGATGTGTTCCTCTACGGCTCATCGCATCACTCATGCGCACTCTAACTTAGAAACTGGCAGAGTGGCTGCTTAGACTTCTCCGGAAATCACAGACAGTTTGCTTACTGTCTGACAGTGGGAGACAATTATTGCAAACAGAACAGTGCAGGAGTAAAAACACAGAACACGCAAAAAGGAGAGCGAATTTACCTAATCGCGTGGGATCGGTGTAGTTGGGCGGGGGTTCCGAGTAGGGCTTAAGGATGTCTTCTTCAAATCCAATGTTGGTCCACTTGTCTTCCATTACGGCCTAAATC
>CACRXP010000674.1:40969-65997 GCA_902702965.1 Spirometra erinaceieuropaei | reverse complement strand
TGAGTTGTTTCATCAGACTGACCTCCCTTGAAAGCTGTAGGAGTATGTAGGCGGACAAACGCGCGCGCGCACGGACCGGGGCGTGGAGAACAGACGACGATGAGGAGAGCGAGGTGGGTGAAGAGGAAAGAGGGTTTCGTGAGAAATGGGTTCTATACTTAAATCTAATTTGGGTGGGTGAGGCAGATGAGCCCAGTGCTTAGCGCTTCCAGGGGCGTCGGCAGGGCGACAGAATAAACAAAAGCATGGTTTTTTGTCAAGGCAGAAAGATCGACAGTAAGCTGCACATAGTCGCAACTTATTCCAGATTCTCTTAGTGAAGAGTGATTACTGCTGCGGGTCGTGTCAGAGAAAAGAAAGTTGGAAGTACCAAATGCAGGTGCGGGGAGGGGGGTCATTTAATCGCGAAATAGTTGACGACTTAGGAAATTTTTGCGGCCGATAACAACACCTTGAGGCAAGATGATAGCCATTCTTTCAGGGTTGGCTTTTATTAAGTTGAGCGAAGAAGGACTATAACAGGAGGAAATCACCGCAAACAGCAGTTACCGGATTTGAAAAGGTGATCATCCACATTCAATCGAGTTTTGTTAAGTAGTGAACAAGAGGCTAACAGGTACTGGAGTAAGGTTCAACGATGTAGACCGCCTGCCTGTATGGCCAGAAGCCGAGTAAGGGGTCAATCTGATGCTTGTGGCGTAATGAACAGCCTTTGGTTTCTCCTGATATTGCTCGATAAATGTGCAATGGGAATGGAGGTTATCTAACTGTGTTGGTAGATTCTAACCAAAGGAGGGTATACAAGCCCTTACAAAACATGGTCAACACAGTCCCCGGCCGTAAGTCGGAAGGACAATGGGCCTGTGACTCAATGGTAGGGCGCTGGACAAGAGAACGCCGGCTCGAGACTGGTTTCGGGCAAGGCTAAAAAGCCAGAGATGACCATCTTCTGTCTTTGTCGGTATTCTTCCACGGCATATACTAGTACTCGTTGTGCGACTGCCTGCGTGGGCGAAGTGTAGTGTCCCAAGTCCCAACGGGACGAGCAGGTAGTGTGACCCAATCAGTGATTGCACGCCCTCTCTCCGAATGCAGCCGGACGCAACTGCCATGAACCACAGTAGAATAAGTCTCATCCTGTGTACTTGATAGCATTGACGAAGAAATGGTCATTTCTGGCTTACTAGTCATTTCCAACTAGCAACAACCCCCACCCTATACCGAGAAGACCTGGGATCTGGACGCGGGCCTGTTTGATTGCTAAGCTTAACGGCTTAATAATCGTGCTGGCTGCGAGAAGCATTATAAGGCTGCTCGATTGCAGGACAGAGTTCAGGTTTGCCCTAGTCCTTGGTGAGGACAAAACACTGAACGCCGTGTCCCTATCACCGAGCACGGTTTCTTAACATAGAGGACACAGTTTAAAGACAGCAAATCTGACTGAGTGCAGCAGACACCACCAAAAGAGCAGTCTTTGGCATTGAATCAGCACATATACAGCCAATTAAAAATCTCATTAAATTTTAACTACAGCATGAAATGTTAACATACAGCCGCACAGCGGCGCATGATATAGGCAGTATGTTATTACCGACAAACAACAGCACAACGGAACGAGTGAGTTCCGTAAGGACGATCGGTGAGCGCCCCCTAACATTGTACATTCCCGATCGAAACCGGCAGGACAACGGGCCCTAAGCCTAGTTGTTAGAGGCGTGGACTTCTAACTAACAGGTCGCGAGTTCGAGCCTCGGGTGTTGCACAATTTGGGGTTGGGTATGACTGGCTGACTACGGGTAATAAGCTAGAAATGGACATTCCAGTCCCCCTTGTCTTTGTCGGTAATAACATACTGCATATATATATATATATATGCAGATATATATGTAGATAAGGTGATACCGACTGCGGCTGTGCGACTGCCTGCGAGGGTTTAAGTATGAGCCCCAAAGGCACAACAGAACGAGTATGTTCTGTAACCTGATCGGTGAGCGCCCATCTGTCATAATTGATACTCCCGATCACAACCGACAGGACAACGGGCCCGTGGCTCAATGGTAGAGCGTCAAACTCCATGACCAAAGATCCCGGGTTCGAATCTCAAGTGATCCACACTTGGGATTGGGTATGACTGGCTGATGACGGCTAATAAGCCAGAAATGGCCATTCCGGTCTCCCTTGTCTTTGTCGGTATCACCTTATCTACCTATATCACTAGTCGCTGTGCGACTGCCTGCGAGGGTTTAAGTATGAGCCCCAAAGGCACAATAGAACGAGTATGTTCTGTAACCTGATCGGTGAGCGCCCACCTGTCAGATATATATATATATATATATATATATATGGACACTCACTGACCAGGTTACGGAACATGCTCGTTCCGTTGTGCCTTGGGACTCCTACCAGAACCCTTACAAGTAGTCTCACAGCGAGGTGAAACCGGCAAAGACAAGGGACACCGGAATGGCCGTTTCTGGCTTATTAGCCGTCACCAGCCACTAATACCCAAGCCCAAGTGTGGATCACTGGAGATTCGAACCCGGGATATGTGGTCATGGAGTTCTACCATTATCACTGGAAGATATTTCGATAGCAATGTATGGGTACTAACCTTGCTCATGCTGGCCTGGTTCAGCTGCCCCTTGTCGATAACTTTGACGGCAACCTAGAGGGCAAGAGGAAGGAAGAATTATAACATTGATAGAAAAATTAAACAGTTTTTTCGTCAGACAGTAGTACTGGTTTGTAAATGCCAAATGATCTATCACGGCCGCAGTATGTGTCAGCTAAAAGCCCGGAGACAGGTTTCGACGAGCTTTTGTCGCTGCATTACACAACCGTGGGGGATTCAGCCCATCGGTGGGTTTTTTAGCGCCTCAAGTGTATTGTCTGGCATACATCCACTGCAGTTTTCAACTGTAGTCTTCTTAATTGCCCAAGAAAATATTGCGTGAACTAGAGGGCAAAGTCTCCCGAATGAGGCTTTTCTGGTCTGGCCTGGAAGTCTAGGCCAGCATTAGGGTTGAAATCCATCGGCTACTGCGGAATAACCTCGTAATATCCACAATCTACCGAGAGAAGGTTAGTGATACAAACGTTTAATTTAATTTGTCGTGCCCCACGCATGCGCGCTAGCCAAAGGCCCAGACATCTGTGTTTCGGACAGCACCTGAAAAGGTCTGTACCGAAGAATATGTTTCAAGGCCACATATTAATTGACTAGTCGATAAAAGCCTTAACAATAGACGGTTTAGACGGTTTTGCAGTCACCAGCCTCAGTACTAAATGTGTGCAGAGGTCACCGACCTCGCTCGGCCCCCGAGCGTGACTTTAATCCGCATGATACAGAAATGCCAGTGGATAGCTGACAATCTTCGCGTGTGCCAATACCGCCGCAGATTGTGACCTTTCATAATCAACTTAGCTTTTGACTCGGTGACCAGCCACGGCTGAATGTACTGTGTCCTTGCACGATCCATGACTGCTTAGTCGCCAGGCTTTCTTTCACAGCTAGCCTTTGATGAAGTCCGTTTCGCTACCTGCTAAGCAAAAATGCATCGGTAGGCCTCTAGCTAAGCTAACGGGCAGGAGCGGGGGCGACGAGATGTCGCTCTCCATCATTAACCTCGAGAGCGCACTGCATCGTAGATGCGCTGAACCAAATCAGGGGTCAAAGGGGAGCATCATACGCTTTACACTCAGACTGCGCAGTCTGCGTGAGTCCAGACATTGGGGGGGAGGGGCTTGGGTGCAGTGAGGGCCTCGATGACACAGCTAGTCGATCTTCTGAAACGAAGACCGTGCCTGTACGCAGGCATATTGACGCTGGGAATCAACGCGGGCTACCCCTCACCTGGTTTAACACCGCGGTCTAAGCAGTTACCAACATATGGCAGCTGCTTGCCGCTAAGTTCCGTGGATGCACAAATGAGTGTCAGGAGCATGTAGTAACTACCTAGTGCAGCCAAACGCTCGGGCGACAGTCGGCGAAAATGAGCAGTCGTTTTGGGCACTCCGTGCAGTGCACACAATCAGACCTACCTCCTTCCCAGTGGTTATGTGCTGGGCAAGTTTGACCTTGGCAAAGTTGCCTCGGCCCAGGGTGCGGATGAGTTTGTACTTGCCCACATGGGGTTGGTCACGCCAGGTGCGTTTTGGTGCCGGTGGATCACCAGAGCCTGCGGCGCCACCCGAGGCCTCCGCAGTCTGACCGCTGGTCTCCGATGTGCGAGAGGTCACCTCCGAGTCCACCGCCGTGGCTGGACGCTTTACGGCGTTGCCACTACTGGGCCTTGCAGACGACGTCTCCGGTTGCACTGTCTCGTTGACATCAGAGGACGTCTTGTGAGAGCCGGAAGCATCGACGGGATCAGGTTGGGGTTGTGGGTCTCCCGAAGCCTCGTCCTTGTCTGAACTCGGTCTGCCGTTTGTAACGCTCGAGTGGATATCAGTTAGCGGATCATTCTGTGCGTGTAACAAAGAGCAGATTAGGGAGTACCCAGGGACGTCCGGTGTAACAATCCTCATATCGAGGCCAAAACGGTAGTTGACTATCAAAAAACCAAACAAAGGCCAACGGATAATAGCTAAGGGGGGCCTTGGTGCGATCTCTGCTCAACGCCATGCCCTATCAAAAAGAAAAGAATAAAGTATAATCCAGTCTTCCTGCATTATCGGTTTGGACCATCACCGTCACCGGATCAGGCGATATGCTTTGCCATCGGCGTACAGCTAGGGCGAATTCCTATCCGCCATAAGTATCTCGGGAACTTCAACAAAATAGTATAGACGTCCGCATAGGTCGCAAAACCAAGAGCCTCGACATGCTAGCCGCACCCATGTGGCAGCTTAGTGTTAGTTCACCATTAGGAGTCGCGATGGGGATCACTAATGGATCGTGAGGGTGTTATGACAGTCGGAGTTTGGGTAACTTCGGAGATGTTCGGCGAGTCCGGTCTGTAAAAAGCTGCCCCCTATGGGCACGTTTGATGACATTTGGGGGACGCAGCATTTTTTGCGTATGTCACCTCTTTCGACGTCATCTTCTTGAAAACAGTGGAGTGACTAGAGGTCAATCCGGCATAGAATAAAAGTGGACCTAAGCCTGTAGCCACCGATTTTCTATAAATCAGCACCTGCTCGAGAAATCGAATAAGCGGACGTACTTAAGAATGCTTTTTATGAGAATAACTGACTGCTATCTGGCCAGGATTCGAGTCTGGACAGGGGTAATCCAATTGACCTTGTCATCCCGGTCTGAGGCAATGGAAGACTAATTATGGGTTCTGTCGGTCTCAGGCCGGGCTAAGAGTAGGTGAATACCGTTCAAATAGGCCAGAAATTTAGATTCCGGCCTCGATTTCCCTGGACGTAGTACTCATTTACCATTTTTTTACCATTCACAGTTGCTACTGGTAAAACACACAACAGCCTCAAATTCCAGTCGTGCTATGGTGGGAATGGATGGGTTATGGTTCTGAAAACACGTTGAAAATCTCAGAATAAACGTGCGGCCTCAGCAAGGGACTTGTTCCATGGCGATTTTATAATGTTGGCATTGTAAGGCAAGCCAATTAGCGACTCAGTACAACGCATGAGAAAGCTACAAGTGTTTCAAAAGGTCGGGATGCGATTGGCCTGTTTCCAGGACCTGAATGTTGAAGTCGGCGGGCATCCACGCAGGTCTCTAACCCTTAGAGCCTGTCGACTTAAGTATATCTTCATATTAAAGTCATTTACGGTGGCCAGAGGTCGCGTAGGATGTCAAAAAGTCAACTGTGGAAAAATAGCGACTGCCCTAAAAGCAACTGAACTCTTATCAAATTCGCATCGGGTTCGATCCCTCGGCTTCTCGAATTCATTGTTGTGGTGCTGTGGAAAGCTGTCAGGAGGTTCTTTTCGGTTATTTCAGACTAAGTCCCCAGAGCAACGAAATTGCAAGCAAGGTCTGACTGTCTTTCCCAAACATCAGACTGTCAAATGAAAATATTATGCGACATTTACCAAGTCGGAGGGTGCTAAGATCCTACAAAAGGTAGGCAGGGGGAGATTTGTGAATGGCCTAGAGCGCAGATAGCCCTTCCAGTTGGGACGAAGCCTACCCTCTTAAATTTGCTAGAGGAGGAATTCGTAAAGACGAAATGGCCCCAACGCTGGACCTCACACACACGGGACCCAGTGGGGTTGAACTCGGCGCGAGGGCTGTGTGTAAAAAAGGACGCAAGGAAATTCAGTCATAAAGCGCCCTGGGACACCACTGTCTAGGTCACAAGGCCAATAAAAAAAAGGTGGCTCAGTTTCTCACACACGCACTCGGGCAGCCCGCTACTGCCGCCGCCGCCGTCGCCGTCGCCGACATCAGCCAACAAGGCGGATGGTCCGTCTGCTGGGCACGCGTGCCAGCACGCTGATGTCATAACAGCAGCGACGGCGTGGAGAAGCATGTGCGTCTGGCGGAAAAAACCGCAAGCAGCCTGTCATTGGTGCACACGTGCGGATGAAGACGCGCACATGTTCTCTTTTTTTCCTGCATCGCGATTGGATTAAATGAAGAAGGGCGGATAGAAGCGTCAACAACACGGTGGACTCACCTGGTGTTTAGGGGAATCCATTGTTGGGGGAGGAGGCAGACTTTTGGCCGTGGACATCAGATTTACTCTAAAATGTCGTGGAAGAAAGAAACGCAGAAGTACAGGGATCATCAAATGACTGCTTGGGGCTACCAAAAGGTTTACCGCACTCTATCTGTTCTGAGACTAAGTTGATTGAAAACACAGCCGTCTTGCATGCAAAACCAGTCACGGATTATATAGTGGAGGCGAACGTTCCGAGTCCGTGGACAAAGATCAAACTCGGTTAGTATTTTTGGATTACCTCTCATCGGCAGGCAGAGACACTACATACACCTCGGGTCGAGTTATTGAAATTCACTCCCATTACGCCTCGAGTACCACCAAGTGAAGTCGGAAGAGTTAGCAGCCGTAGCTTAGTGGCAGAGCGCTTGGCGTTGAAGAAATGGAATCCTGCTTCAAATCTCCAAGCTTCCCTTTTCTGGGGTTGGAGTATGACTGGTTGATGAGTTTGGATGAGCCATAAATGCCAATCTCGGTTGGGTTACATAGACGTAGCCCAATCTTTTGAGTAGTGATTGGCACCGCGTAATAACCTGCAGTCAAAACCCTTCCCGTGTCTTTTCGGGAGGAAACTGTCTGACCAAACGTAACACAGAAGAAAGAGGCACGGTCTTTGATGAGTGCGAAACCAACCAAAGCACCGAAGCTAGCAATACGAGCGTCCCGACATACATATGTGGCATACTCGGATGATGTTATTTAGACTTGTGGTTTAGTAGCCCGTTGTTTGATTGTTACTACATATCGAACACAAAGTAGTTTTGAACCTTCGAATTTTAGCCTTGGATATCGCGGACGAGTTTTAATATCAACTGAATATTAGAAGGATCAGTATCGTGTCGAGTCATGAAGTGTCATAATAAGGTGATTTAGTTGGCGTGTGACGAGACGTCTTGGGCAGATGATATGCGAAGGTCCACTAGCCAGGTGGCACACTTGGATGCAACGACAGCAAAATTAACTGCGAATTTGGGAAAGATCAGTATACTTAAGGTCTGTCGGCTCAGACTAAAGTGTTTATGTATGAATATTTGGGCTGAAGCCCATCAGCAACAGGGATAACCGCGTAACTTTGGTCTGAGCCTATAGAACTTAAATGTACTGACCCACTGCACGTTCGCAGTTGACTTCTAAGGAAATCAAATAGCGACAATTTCTAAATTGGAGTATCAACCAGAAAGCAGATCGGAAATGCTGGGGGACCCACTGACGAGCTGTAATGCAGCGGCAGAATATTCGCAAAACACGCGTACATGGGCTTTTGGCTAC
Organism: Spirometra erinaceieuropaei; assembly: GCA_902702965.1. Taxonomy (NCBI): domain Eukaryota; kingdom Metazoa; phylum Platyhelminthes; class Cestoda; order Diphyllobothriidea; family Diphyllobothriidae; genus Spirometra; species Spirometra erinaceieuropaei. The sequence goes on along the minus strand of CACRXP010000674.1, from coordinate 58,096 downwards.
TACCTGCGCCATTAGTATGGAACCACCGTACTTTAAAGCCTTGAATACACCCCAGTAGGCTAGACTCTGTTTATCCACACTCAGCATCTAACGACGGGGGGCACGCGACGCTGACTGGAAAAGTTATACATTCTCCCTCGCCTTACAAGAAAACTTCTTTGGGTTGCATGAATGGACGACAGCCGCAGTTAATACACAAATAGCAATTTCCCTGGTCCCTACGGCTACCCCCTCTTCTGCGCTAGGCAACTGCCTGCAACGGCAATAAACCTGGAACTCGAGACGATACAAAATATCTGTATTCCGCCTTGCAGTCAGGCCAGATGGTCTGAGGCCACTCGCGCGACCCTCAACGGTCTGGTAACGGCCAGCACAAAGTGGTTTCGTGGCTCAACTGGTATAGCGAAAAGTGACGTGATCCGCTGTACATGATTTCAAATTTCCGGAGTCTGTATACGATTGTCTGACCATAAAAAAGGTCAGGGGCGGACATGTCAGGCAGCCTTGTACTTTCTAGTAATAGTTATCAACAGCCAGGCCAGTGTGCAGATTGAAAGCCTAGACGGTTGTCACTAAAAGATCGTGTTCTACAATGGAGAGGGAGTGAGTCTTTTACTTATCCTGGGCTAACGCAATTTAATGGACTTGAGGAAAGTACACGTGCGAAGAACAGTGGTACTACAAAGGTCACTATCAGGTTGACAAACGGGAGCAGGAAATCCAGAGGAGGTCCCATGTATACGACAATTAGCGCGCATGACAGTGCGCGGACTGTATTACATAAAGACTATGACGATCGACGGAACATAGTCGTAGGCACATCTGGAGACTACGTAAAGGAAAGACCCTAGTCCCAACTGATGGATAGCGTTTCTTGCTAATCGCGCCCAACGACGGTTACTAGGATTCCAGTGTCCGAAGCCTGTCAGTGAAGCTGTCCACAGTAAACGTATAAAAAAGAACGAGAAGAAATCTAGCGAAGTGCAAAGAGCTTAGCATCAGAAATAGCAGAGGCTTAAGGTAATATGACCGCTAATCCTCATCGCAATATGAAGTCTGGATGGATGAATCACAGTAACTTGATAGGCAAGTGGACTATGAAAGTGCACCAACACCTTACATTAATTATGACTCAGCGGTATCCGAAGTGTCAGCAGCCTCCTTTTGACGGTTGACTAATTTTCTGCTCATTCTTAGTAATAGCCAAATTTTATCTCAGACGTGGTAGTGAGTCAGCTTAAACAAACTTCAGCCTCTTTCGTCTGTGTATTTACATAAATGGGAGTTGACAGTTCACTTTGATGCATTGAATTTCGAGGAAAATGATGTGCGAACGTGAAGTAAATCCTTCGGAACAAAGATTTTCGAGTTCGGTTAAAAATATTTGAGCTGACATAAATTAACTACCGCGGAATAACCGCCTCGCAGATGTGGGCATGGGCTCTATGATACAGTCCATATGTAATGTATATAACACTCGATCAGCATTCTACGCACATAAACGGCAGGACGTTCTCACAGCAAGCTTAGAAACATGTAAAGGGTCAGAGGTGTCGATTGACTTTCCTAGTACACACACTTATATACTCTGAAAGTGACCGGTACTGTCGGTCGAAAAGCACAAAGCACCGTACATGGACCACTCCATGATATCGCTAGAACCTGGTTTATGCTCCTGAACATTTGATGTAATTTCCAACGCTAAGATGCGAGACGCAAATTGAAACGAAAATGTTCGTAGCCCCAAAATCGTCGGTGACGGCCATATTGAACAATGCGGACCTAGGCCGTCGGAGTATGGAGTGAAGAGGTGAAAAGCTAAGCATCTCCACAAAACACAGAAGTTCCCGAAGTAGACATCAGTTGAACCAAGGAAGTGGCAAGGAGACAGAATGCATAGCATCTGCAGTTGATTACTAATGCCGTAATGGGGCTAAAAATTCGGGTGGAAGCCTGACTGGATTTACCGCCAAGTAAGACAGACACGTGGTGACGGAAAAGGTCTAGCTGTCTGTCGATGCTGAAAACGTTGGACGTACAGCGAAATTTCTTTGACGGAGGCACTTGTGCAGAATTGTGTGCTGGGCCGACTCTCTGGTGGTAACTATATAAATAACCAACGCCAAGCGCGAACTACTTTTTAACGACGGCAGGGGCTGGAAAATGATCACGGCTACTTAGAAACACGAATGACATCTGGTGGCGACGCTGGTTTAGTAGTCAGCGAAGGCTCCTTACTCGAATGCCCATTTTTTCCTGTCGCGTAACGGAGAACCAAATTACACCGCTACGTCTTGCCAATAACAACACGTTGAAATTACACACAATTCTATCCGCGCCTGAAACCCACATAACTTAAGCACATACCTCGACTTAAAGCTCACCGACTTCTTTTTTTGCTCGCACGAGTGGCTGCGGCTTATTATAGGACTACAGTGGTATAAGATGCTCCACGGTCGAGAGTACTGAGAAGAACGAAAATGCAAATCACTGGAATTAGCGGCATTACTCAATGGATTTGAAAGCTTATCTGATCAATGCGCCCGTCATATGACGCGGAGCTGATTTCATCTCAGGTAGTGGGTCACGTCTAGAAGCAGAATCTACATTTATATGTATCGGCGTTCGAAACAGTATTCCAAACTTATGACTAACTGTAGACGCAGCAGTTGGAATCATCGCAATCTGATGACAAGGTCTGTGATAAGGAAAATGTTACGTGAAGAACGAGTTACATCATAGGTCTGCGCTTCATGATGTATGAAGCCGTTCATTCCCAGAATCTCAGAGTAGTTGAGGCTTAAACCGAGTGGATGATAACCATCGCCATACCAGTGAGCAGCGTTACGCACACTCGACGCTGGAGAAGCACGCGTCGTTAAGTGTCCCGAGGTTATTAGTATGATTCTACGCCTAATTCTACCATTAACGCCCATCGATTAATAGTAAACAACTCATTGGGAGACTGTTTCAGTCCAAACAACTTACAGAGAAAAAAGGGGGAAAGAACGTGGGTCACTGCGCGCAAAAAGGACGCCTCCGGGTTACTAGGTAATTAAGGCTATGACTTGCAGACAGATAACTTCGCCTGTGCAGATTTCTCTAAACAGCTTCCTTACAGGAGAGCACACACTGAAATTAACACATCTTGTTGTATAGATTGTCAGCATCGATGACGATCGAACTATCGCACGTGTCACAACAGCGCGCGTTAGGTGGAGGCTCGGACAACGCCGGCCACTGCACCTGACTTCATCTCTAGTTAGATTGCCTAGGACAGGTCGCTGAGACAAAAGGGAGAAAAGAGAATAAGATCAGTCCAACCGGAAGTAAGCGCGTTTTGGAGCTACTGAAGCACGTTAGAATTCGTGGTTTGGCAGGTTTTTGGTTAACTGGATAACACAGCCTAACCGAGAGCTAGGCTGTAATAATTATTTCTTAACGCAGCAGTTAGGACATTCACACTTGTGCGAGGTCCAACACCGCCTTTACTGAAGCATAACACACATGGAGTAAATTTATCACGGCCTGTGCGAAACGCATTGGCAGGCCATTTATCCTTCTCACGTATCGTTTTCACACTGATTTCCAATAGTTTTTGCTTTATCATATCAATTGAACAAGCTGGATGCAGCAGTGTGAGAGGGGACGACGAAAGTCCGCATACATATAAACTAATTCATTTGTAAGTCATCATTACGAGGCTTTCGTTGGGCAGCGAATGACATGGTCACATGACAGTCGAAATACGAAATTCAATGTCGGGACACAAGTATAGTTATCCTGATTTGTCATTTACATGGCCTTTAGGTAGATACAATACGAATCCGCAGACTGCTTATGTGAGAGGCTAAAGAAACCGCGATACAAAGGGCGCTAGCTTCGTCGGGTGCAATCTGCAGAAAGTCAAATCTGAGTATTTTATAAAACAGAGAGGCGACTGGGTATCAGGTAGCTGTTATGGAGGCATACTAGGCCTTAAAAGGAAGGTGCGAAAGATGGGACATACGAGTATGCATAAAACAGCCTGAGAAACGTTTATCGGAACCTGTGGAAATATTTCGGACAGTACGCAATAATAAAAGCAGAGTAGTTAGACGAATAATCTGTTGGGTAGTCGATTCAGTGAACAAGCCGCTAAATCTGCACTCTATTTGGCCGCCTGTTGGCAATGAAACTTAGAGTGTGCCCTAGGCGTCAGCTTATATCGTAGAACGCAGAGAGGACAAACTGAAGAGTGTCAGAGCACGCAGGCTGTGCTTGACCGCTGGTTGATTTCTAACCGGACGACAAAAAATACAATTTTAACCAGTCAATACACGGCATGGCCTGTAGTTATCCCAAGATCGGAGAAGGCCGAGAGGAATTTCATGCATCGTAACAAATTGTGAAAATAGGCCAGACATATTCGAGGAACGCCTTGATAGACACTTTCTAGTACGTTTTTGCAAACTCCAGCAATCTGAACGATGTGCAAATTCTGGTGGAAAAATTAAACACTATAAAAGTTCGGAGAGAACTCTGTGCAAGTCCTTCGATTCGGAACACCAGATCAAAACCAGCGTTAAGCCAACAAAAGTATACATACATGGAGAGAAAACGAAGAGGAGTAACAAGGAGATAAAAAAAAGCCGATCAATTAATAAATAAGAAGTTTAAGTGCATTTCCCATGCGTGGACAACACTCCTGAATACGATTGCACATCAGAAGTCGTTTCTTTATTTACCGTCTTATGTATCAAAGGGTCAAAGCATGAGGGTGCTTCGGAAAAAAACTAACCATCTACTATGTGTATAAAATCCACCGAAATAGTCCCGGGCCTCAAATTTTCCGCGTCTGGGTAAGTTTATATCCCTTTAAACAACGGCGTTAATGATGTAATACTTGCAGAATAAGCTGCTAAATGAGTTGTCTTCCCAGTTAATTGAACTTTTAAAAATAATGAAGTCTTTGATGATATGGTATGTGTTTAGAATCAAAGGTAGTCTCTGAGGTCTGCGTAAAGTATGCCCGAAGACCGGTTCAGGCGGCGTCGCAGTCGTGTAAATTCAAAAGTCTATAGAAGTATAATTCTATATATATGATGGATATAGGCGAAACCTTCAAACCCCCTTTTTACAGCTCGACGTTTGAAAAACAAACATGCAGATATTTGCATAACAGTTATGCCAGCCATTGATATCATATAAATGTACGACCATCAAGCATATATTTCTGTAGTCTTTATTTGTAGTCTCAACGTTTTCCGCCAAGAAAACCGAGTTCGACAATTTGTTCCATTCTTCAACCAGCCGGCGGGAGAAGAATTTGGCCCGCATATTTTAGCTTCATTTGGTATGTGTGCCCTCGAAGATTTGTCGTCCGCGCTATTTAGAAGAAATATTCAAGCTGAAGGCACAGTCTAGCCCTCTAACGATCCTGAACGCCATTATCATATCCTCGCTTTATTGTCTGCGAGAGAGAGGAAATATTTTAGCTTTTCCAGAAGTCCCTCAAAAGATATGCAACTTAGTCCGCTAATGAGCTTAGTTGCTCTTCGTTGTAGGTTTTCCAACAGGGTGTAATCTTGCTTCGTCTAGGGGCACCATGCCTGAACACAATATTCCAACATCTGTCGAACAAATGCGCTAAATACTTGGTCGAAAAGTTCTTCGTCAAAACTGTGGAAGAATCCTCTAGTCGAGCGTAGGATGGCCATAGCTTTCTTTGATTCCTTTGCGCAGTAGTACGATGGTTTGAGAGTTGACGTCTCTGAACTCGATGACCTCCAAAAGTAGTGAGATTCAAAAATCAACGACCTCCTGTTGCTTGATGGTTGTAGGATAAGGCGGCATTTGTTAAGGTTGATGTTTAGACACAACTTGTCACACCATTTTGCTAGGTGATTTAGATTGTTTTATAACTGTGGAGAGTCTTCCAAAATTTGAGATCATTGGCAGACATTAGGTGTTCGTCGTCCAGACAGTGCAGGCAGTTATCCACATACATGCAGAATAAAATTTGGCCCAGAACCCTTTCTTGCGGAACGCCACTGTGGACGGATGCTCATTCCGATTTTGCGTTTCCGAGACACACACACTGCCCGTAAGAAAATCGGCTAGCCATTTCAACAGATTTCCATTCCCACCAACTTGACGTGGTTTAAATAAAAGTCGTCTTTGTAAAACACTGTCAAAATCCTTTTTAAGTCAATGTACACTTCATTGACTGATAAACTCATGTCGATTGAATTCGTCCAGCTTTCTGTGGGTGCTAGCAGGTTAGGGAAACTGTGGTGTGTACTTGTTCGTTTGGTATGCTAGTAGCAAACCCTGCATAAACAGGCGTCTTTCATATCGACGATATTTTGAGTCATAATTTCCTCATAGACATGATTTTCATGTTTCTTTCCAGGGCCAGGGTTTAGTGACACTTAAGTCTGTTTTGTTTTGATCAGTTACAATACGCTTTGACACAACTTTGAATAAAACAAAGATCACGCACGTGCACTTTCACCTGCTGACGACTTTATTCTTACTTGCTAGTTTGTAACTGTTGGGATACTGCTATTTTCGTTTCCTGGACATCCTACTGGCTGTGCCCAACTAGTGAGTTTGTCTCTTACACTGGTGACCTATACCGTTCATAGCTCCTTCTGTTTAATTTCTGTGCATAACTATTTCCATTCGGATTAATCCTCCCTCTAATTTTTATCGATCAGATTATTCATCTATCCCTTATTTGCTATTCACACTGTCTCACGAGCGCTTCCCTTCAATCTCACTGTCAACGCGCCAGTCATCTACCCCATTTATCTGACCTCTGACCGACCCCGGCTAATTACGTCCAGCGATTCTAGCAGCCAGCCGATAACCTGCCATCCGCGTGGCTCGGTGACATCGCGTTTCAGCTGCGCACTGTAGAGTCCCGTTTCGCCCTCCGTTTGATCAGACGAGAGGATACGAAATTTCAGTATGTTGTGGCAGCACTCCCAATGGACATCGCCACCGACCTCCGCGACATCATAGATTGCCCGCCCACAGAAACCCCTTATACTGCCCTAAAGAAGGCTCTCATTTCCCGCATTTCCCTCCCAAGACAAAAGGTCTCCAACGTTTAATTTCTGAGGAGGACCTCGGTGACAGGAAGCCTACGCAGCTTCTTAGGCGTTTGGAGCAGTTGGCAGACGGACAAAAGCTGGATGCCACCATGTTCAAGCAACTTTTCCTCCAACGGTTGCCTCCTTCTGTGCAAGCCATCCTTGCGACTAACATTCCTTCATCGACTGTTCTGATGCACGCGGAGACTGCTGACCGTATACTCCAGTACTACCAGCCTCCTGTTACGGTTAACGTCACTAGTCGAAGCACAACTACCCCCATAATTGAGAATGTTGTCAAACGCCTGGATGCCCTCACTCACAAAGTCTCCCAGCTCCGGGCCACTCGTGTCTATAACCCTCGTAGTCCTGCAATTTCTCGCCGTCCGAGATCTCCCACTCCAAATTAAACTACAGTTGATGGTTTCTGTTGGTATTATCACAATTATGGTTCTAACGCCCATCGCTGCCAATCTCCGTGCAAGTATAAAACACCCGCGTCGGAAAACTCCCCTGCCGGCCAGTAAGGACGACGAACGCGGTCGGCACATCCTCTCCCAGTCGCTTACTCCACATCTATGACAGGACTTCCTGTCGTAGTTTTCTCGTGGATCCTGGTGAGGAGATCAGTCTAATCCCAGCCACCTTGACTGACCGTAAGTCACCAAACTCTTCATTTTTCCTCCAAGCAGCTAACAATACTTCTATTAAAACTTTCGGTCAACGATCCCTAACACTAGATTTGGGTCTAAGACGTTCATTTCGTTGGCTATTTACTATCGCTGATGTCCATACTGCCATTCTCGGCGCTGATTTTATATCCTTGATCAGTCTCCTCGTTGACATTAAGTCCCATAAATTATTTGATCCTAAGACTTCTTTACATTGCAATTGTTCCACTCGTACCCTTTCATCTCCTAATCAACGCATTTCAACAATCCCTTCGTCTACTTCATATCATCGTTTACTTTCGGAATTTCCATCTATCACACGACCTTCACAACTTAACCAACCTATCAAACATTCTGTTGTACATTATATTTCAACTACTGGACCACCCGTGTTTAGCCGTCCCCGTCGTTTAGCCGCCGATAAGTTAGCCATAGCTAAGGCTGAATTCATTCACATGATGGAGCTAGGCAATAGTTAGGCCTTCCACTAGTCCATGGGCTGCACCTATACATATGGTGTGTAAAAAGTCTCTCGTTGACTGGCGCCCATGCGGGGATTACTGACGGTTAAACCCCTCCACTGTGCCTGACAAGAATCCACTTCCCCATCTCCACGACTTTTCATCTAGCCTAGCTGGAGCAACAATATTTTCTGACATTGACTTAGTCAAAGCTTTCCATCAGATACTCGTTGCTCCAGAAGACGTTCCCAAAACGGCGATTACAACACCGTTCGGTCTGTTCGAGTTTGTCAGGATGCATTTTGGGCTACGCAACTCCGCCCAAACTTTTCAACGTTTCATCAACAAAGCCCCTTGCGATCTACCTTTCGTTTTTGTTTACGTCGACGATTTTCTGGAAGCAAGTTCCAGTGAACACGAGCACCTACAACATTTGCGTTTCATATTTGAACGACTGAACCAATTTGGCGTTTTCATTAATGTTTCTAAATGCGTTTTTGGCGCACAGTCGCTGTTTTTCTTAGGACATCACGTAGATGCTTCTGGTTGTCATCCCATAGATGCCAGAGTTTCAGCTATTCGCAATTTCCCTACTCCCACTTCGTTTCAACAACTGCGCCGTTTTATAGGCCTTGTCAATTTCTATTGACGTTTCATCCCTCATTGTGCTCAATTAATGCTACCACTTACTACCCTTTTACGCGGGAACAACCGTGAGTTTTCTTTTCCTGACACAGCTGTAGAGGCTTTCACTCGTGCCAGGAAGGCTCTTGGGGATACAACTGTCCTTGTTCACCCTATACCTGATGCCCCACTTTCCATTGTGGCCGGCGCCTCTAATTTCGCTATAGGCGCTGCCCTTCAGCGACAGACACCAACTGGCACCCAGCCCTTGGCTTTCTACTCTGCCAAATTGACAACCCCACAAACTCGCTATAGCACTTTTGGTAGAGAACTTCTTGCAATTTATTTAGCCATTAAGTATTTTCGTAATTATATTGAGGGCCGAGAATTTTGTATTTATACTGACCACAAGCCTCTTACTTATGCCCTCTCTACTTCTTTTGACAAGTATTCACCCCGCAAGGCCCGCCATCTCGATTTTATTTCTCAGTATACCACCGACATTCGATTTCTTAAAGGCCTTATAATCAAGTTGCTGACTGTCTTTCTAGATGGGGTAAAGTCTGCTTCACAAGAGAAGCAGAATTTGCCCCATCTAATTCTGAGAACATGAGAGATCCCACTATCGAAAATATTGTGTTTTGAGAAGAAGCGATTTTGGAAGAACTGAAAATCTTGAAGGAATGTAAATCTTCCGGTCCGGACGAGATCCCGGCAAAGCTGCTCTTTGAGCTTGCCCAACAGCTGGCCAAGCCACTATCCTTTCTGTGCCAGAAATCGTTTGATGTTGGAATTCTTCTCACAGACTGGAATACGGCCCACATTACACCCCTTTACAAAAGCGGTAGTCGTGCTCAGGCGACAAACTACAGACTCATCAGTCTGACATCAATCTGCTGCAAAGTGATGGAGAAAACCGTCAAAAAGGAGTTGATGGCTTACTTGGAAACCCACAACCTCTTGTCCAATGCACAATATGGTTTCCGCAGGGGAAGATCATGTGTTTCGAACTTGCTATACACAATGCAAAGTTGGACACGAGCACTGGACGCAAAACACACCGTGCATGTTGCCTATATTGATTTCCGGAAGGCGTTTGACAGTGTTCCGCACCAGCGTCTCCTACGCAAGTTGAGAATTATGGGCATCGGTGGCAAACTTCTCAAATGGATCGAAAATTTCCTTGTCGGCCGCTCCCAAATTGTCTGCGTAGAACAACAGCAATCAAGGTGCACATTCATAGAGAGTGGGATCCCACAAAGCTCGGTGCTCGGACCAACCCTCTTTCTCTTGTTCATCAATGATTGTGTAGATGGGTTAGACTGTGATTTCGCCCTGTTTGCGGACGACATAAAAATCTGGAAAGTCATCCAGAATGCTGCCGATGAGACCAACTTCCAAGAAAATTCTTGTCGATTGGACGAGTGGTCCCACAGTTGGCTCTTGTCCTTCAATTTGAACAAATGCACCATTCTGCGCCTCGGAAATCAGACCCCTAGTACGCGGCAATACCATCTGAACGGAATGCCACTCCGAGAAGCAGAAACTCAGAAAGATCTCGGAGTTTGGTTTGCAGACACCCTGAAGCCTTCTACACAATGCTGTAAGGCGGCCAAGGCCGCAACGTCAATGCCATATGCCATCAAGCGGGCATTCGTAGTTTTCGATGAAGAATGCTTCACCAAAGTCTTCGGCACGTTTATAAGGCCCCACCTCGAATATGCAATTCAGGCCTGGAGACCGTGGACGCATCAGGATTACGATCTGCTCGAAAGGGTGCGGAGGCGAGCCACAAAATTAGTAAGAGGTCAAAGTGCACTGCCATACGAGATCCGCTTAACTAACCTTAATCTTTATCCTCTGAGTTATAGGCAGTTGCGCGGAGACATGATACAAACTTTCCGTATCGTGCGCGGCTTGGATTGTGCCCTTCGGTGCGATGACTTTTTCCAACTCGCCACTACAACTCACCTCCGGGGACATCCCTTCAAGCTACGTGTGCCACAGGGTAGACTGAATGTGAGAAAATATTTATTCTCCAACCGTGTCGTGGAACCGTGGAATAACCTGCCCGAAACGGTTGTTATGTCTCAATCTGTGGAGACATTTAAACGTCGCCTTGACAGATATATGCTGCAGCAACAAGCGGACTATGTGACTTTTTAGCCATGTGACTAGTGCCATATGTGAATCAATGTATGCATTCACTTAATGCTGTTATTTCTTCCCATTTTTGCTTTTTTATCGATTTTTTATGTACAAATAGGGAGTTCAAAGGCGTAAGCCTATTTCCCTCAAATACACTGACTGACTGACTGATTACTGCCATCACCCGCCCTTCCATCGATTTGGAGCGCATGGCAGAACTGCAAAATCAGCCGACTTTCAGTGAGAGCATTCAACACACTAGTCTTGAACTCGAAGCCATTCCTCTTTCCACTGGCCCCGGTACAATCTTGTGTGACGTATCGCGCGGTGCCTCCCGACCCGTAGTGCCAAGCGAGATGAGACGAGATGTTTTTGCCGCGTTGCACAATCTAGTTTACCCTGACATCCGCACTACCCAGCGCCTCGTCAGCGAGCGTTTCGTTTGGCGAAGCATAAACACTGATATCCGCCAGTGGAACCATTCATGTTTGGCCTGTCAGAAGGCCAAAGTCGGACGGCACAACAAAGCCCCCATTGGCACTTTTCTCGCACCCGACACACGTTTTTCCCATGTCCATTTCGATCTGGTAGGTCCCTTTCCAAAATCTCGTGGTTGCAACTTCTTACTTACTGCGATTGACCGATTTACTCGTTGGCCCATTGCAACTCCCATACCTAACATAACTGCAGATTCCGTTGCTCATTCTTTTTTTGGAACACTGGGTCTCTCATTATGGCGTCCCCTCAACTATTACCACCGATCGAGGTCAACAATTCGAGTCTAGACTTTTTAACAGCCTTACCAACCTCCTCGGATGTTCTCACATATGCACGACAGCATACCACCCCTCATCCAACAGCTTAGTCGAGCGTTTCCACCGGCAATTAAAGCCCTCGCTCCGAGCTCATGACAACCCTTCCCATTGGAGCGAGCATCTGCCTTTGGTCATGCTCGGTATCCGTACCGCACTCAAGTCCGACTTGGAGTGTTCCGCTGCTGAGCTTGTCTACGGTACCACCCTACGGATTCCCGGGGATTTTTTCGGGTACTGTCAAAGCTCAGGCGACTTGGAACCCAGAGATTATGTGCAAAGATAGCGCCAAGCCATGACTCATCTTCGAGCCACTCCTCCACGTCCGTCAGCAAGTAAGTCGTACGTCGACCCGAACATACTAACATGTTCTTTTGTATTTGTCCGCGTCGATAGCGTTTGCCGGCCATTACAACAGCCCTATGACGGCCCATTTCGAATACTATCGCGCAAGGACAAGCATTTTACAATTGACCGTGGAGGCCGCACCGACGTGGTCTCAATCGATCGCTTGAAGGCGGCTTATACCGAACCTCTTCCAACTTCTCCAACCGAACGACCGCCACTTGGCACATTACCACTTGCTATTTCCCAGACTCCATTTACGCCCAATAACCCCGCGTCTTCCTGTATCCCGCAGACTCCTCCCCTTTCGCGCAGCGGTCGTCATGTCCGTTTTCCCGACCGCCACCAACTTGTACAATATGAATAGCAATCCCACATTTTCCTTCTATTAACAATAATTTTTTTGAACTCCGTTCTCCTAGGAGGGAGAGTATTGTAGTGACATTTAAGTCCGTTTTGTTTTAATCAGTTACAATACGCTTTGACACAACTTTGAATAAGATAGAGAACAGGCACGTGCACTTTCACCTGCTGACGACTTTGTTCTTATTTACTAGTTTGTAACTGTTGAGATACTGCTATTTTCGTTTTCTGGATAGTCTACTCGCTGTGCCCAACTATTGGGTTTGTCTCTTACAAGGGCACAGAGTTCAATTTCAAAGATGAGGGAACCTTTGCCTTTATTTCGATATTCCCAGGCTATTAGTACGTATTTTTGATTGCTTTCTTCGAAAAAGTGGCTTTTATTTTCGGGCCTTATTTCTCTCTGTCTGATCGGACAATCTGGTAAATTAGCAGCATTTTGCTAAACGTCTGCTTGTTGACGCCGCGTCGGTCTCCCTCTTTTTGGTTACTGTGGTAAATTATTAGTAGTATTTGCTGTCCTTTGCGCTTTAACTAACGTTTTGTTGTTTGCTCTCTAGATATGGCTCACCCAAAAATCCTATTGGTCCATATAGAACCTTTTGTCTCTTTAGTCTCCCAAAACTACGCCTGTGCTAGTCAAAACGGAACGTCACCTGAAGCAATACTATTTAGGTTAATCTATGGCGACTCAAAAATTATTTCCGAGAAAGCTAATGAACACGCGTTTGAAATTACTGGGGCACTATGCTCCGAAACTAAGGGCAGGATAAAATGTAAGCATAATTGTGTACTACGCAATATTCGGAAACACACATCTGTTATTGAGGGTTCGCATTTGTTTCTGCAAAGTTCTAACTGGGGTTTCAGAGTCACGCAAACTAACCGACTGTTTTCGTAAAGTAGTAATGCGTCAATAATAGTTACTATCTTCTTTTTGATATAAACTGACTTCATCTTGTCGGAGAATGATATAACTAGAGAAATATGCCGTAAATGGCATTGTTCAGGTTCCCCAGATCTCACAGCAATGCAGAGAAGACTGAAAAATATGAAAAAATGTCGAAAATCAGTACCGATATAACGGCCCTTGTTTTTCTGTTGAATAAATCTTCTTCAAAACCATCTGTTGACGCACCACCTTATGAATCGACTACTCTTGATGTTGAGTTCTTTAAAAGCAACAGCACGCCTCGTATGAAAAAACCCCTAACGGCTGTGTCGGTAATCGCTTGTAAATCAAAGCAAGTGCCTAATTCGAAGAAAAGTCTAAATGCAATTGCGGCCATTCAAACACCGGGTAAATCCAGTTCTTCAAAGAAGTCTTGCCCTTTACAATGGCCCGCCACTCCTTTAAACTCCATGGTCTCAAATATAACGGGCTTCCAAAAACCCCACAGAACCACTCCAATCAATGAATAGAAGTTCCGCTCCAATTGATGCAGGATGTCCCACCCCGAGCATGTTACCCTAACAGTCATTTTATCAAGACAGTCATTATGCAAATGTCATTACTGGGCCAATTAACTCACCCAGTCCTTAGATTCGCTTCCGTGAGAATAGGTTTCAGTATCCTGATTGCTAGTAGAAAATCAGCCAGCTGATGATAGTAATCAGTTTCTCTACCCGTCGAAGGTTTTCTTAAAGCTCTGGATGATGGCATGTGGAGTCAGGTTGTTGATTTTCCCACCGGAGGATCAAGCCTAGTTGACCGAATTTTCTGTTAGCATTTCCTGTCTCTTTCGGTGTCATCTCTAGGCCCACTCAGGAGCTCAGAATATGACACAATTTTTTCAACGTTAGAACACGAGGTCGACCGAACTGTTAACGTACCTTACTTCCTATGACTGGACTGATTTCTTCAGAAGTTCGGGTGCAAATGTTTGCAATGCTAAACTGTACAAAACTTTGAATCCGCTAATTTCTCATTTTATTTCCCATAAGAAAATAATTAATGTCGGGGATGGGATTTTGTTACCCTTACCCTTCCGCCATAGGTTGCGCAGACTTTCTCGTCGGTTCAATCTTCAGTACGCCGTCTTTGTTTTTCCTTCGATTTCTGATAGTTTTGAGTGTGGCGAACCGAAGAAGTGCATTCCTCCGAAAACCGCTCGTTAGATGTCGTGTGCCGAATACTACCTAAATTTAAACCTTAAACCTAGCCTTACCCTTATACCCTAAAACGAACGTCAGCCATAAACTCTAGCCCGAAATCATAACCCATAACACTAAACCATATTCTGAACCCTAACCCTAACCGCAACCCCATCCATAAACCTTACACTTAAACCATAGTTCTGAAGCCTAACCAATCTTTAGCCCTAAACCAGAATCCTAAACGCTAACCCTAACATTCGACCCCTTTTCTACCCGGAAAAATAGAATCCTAGCGCAATTGTTAATCACAATAATAGCAGCCTGCGAAGCATCTCAATTTGAAAGTATACGCAAGTAGGACTACGCCTGTTGAAATCAATAATAGTACGAAATTGTTAATTGTTGACCACCTACTGAAATTATTAATAGTACAAAAGTGTTATTTTGTTGTCCAAGAACGACCGAGTTACTCAGCCCTACCTGTGCCCGTTAGTGTACGTGAAAGCTTACCGGCACACCCACAGGTGGCAGACAATGGAATGGTCATCAGCGAAGGTTAGCTGAGAAATTGACAGGCTCTCGGGTCTGACGAATAAGCAGTCGTGAACCAGCAGCGACTATTTTACCAGGAAACGGACGGATGAGTTCCGTCACGCCGACTACATTCTAAAATGCCGCAAAGACCGATGATGGCACTGCGACAAGGCTATCGTGAACCGTCATTAAATACTTTTGTTTCCCACTGCTATCTTGTGGTAAAATTCTTGAGCAGAAGCGTTAGGGGTGACAACCTCCAACAAACTATCGGAACACCTGCTGGGGACCCGTCTGTGCCTAAATCCCCAAGAAACCTCATGAGCATGCCAGAATACAGTATAAAGATCCATTCTAAAGCGTCCACGGGAACCGACATGCTCTGCAGCCCTGGTCAAGTGCTGCGGGCAAATATCATGAGAACTGGCCTATTCAACCACCAACGGACCTTATTATTGGATACGGGAATGTGAGAACGTTTTTGGACCCTGGTATTCGAAGTAAGATGGCTCACAGTCTTCATAAGTAGAAAGTAAACATTTGCTGTCTATTTGAAGTCCTAATCCTCGAATCATGCGCCACAAAAATAAAGATCCCAGGTTTCAACTCCAACTTCATCCTGTACCACAGCGATAATCGCCACTTTTCTGGAAGACGTGAAGTGGCTATCGCCCTCTCGGAACAAGCAAATTTTGCAGAACTTGCACGGAATGATTTACGTGGTACTGAAGTCTCACTTTACGAAAATCACCGTCTTGAACGCGTACGGACTAGCATTAGCTGTCGAACAGCCATCGGCGGAGGTAACCGTTGTGAGCGGACTTCCTCAAGGCTACGCCCTTGTTCCTATCCTCTTTCCCATATATCCGTGGGTTGGACTGCGACTTTGGCATGTTAGCTGGTGACATAAAACCTTAGAGCGTCATCCGCAACGAAGACGATGAAGCAAATCTACAGGCAAGCTTCAACCGAATCGAGCAATGGTCAAACCAAGGGCTCCTCCCGTTCAGTGTTACAAAATGCAACATTCTGCGAATTGACAGAACCAGTTCTGCGCCCCGGAGGACGTACTTTCTAAATCACACACGGCTACTGAAGTAGAGGTTCAAAAGGGTCTATGTGTGTGAATGAAAACCTCGCTAAGGCCATTACTCCGTTTTTCGAAAGCAGCGAAATCCGTAATTTCCAGCTTATATCTCATCAAGCGCGCATTTGCGAAGTTCAAAGAAGCGTGCATTGAAAAGGTCTTCGGGATGTTCGTGCAGTCACAGTTGAAATTTTTCATTCAGACCTGGAGACCCTGGTCTGTCAAGGTCTAAACCACGCTCGAAAATGTCCAGTGAAAGGCAACCAAGCTTGTCAAAAGTTAAAACAACCTACTTTATGATACTCGACTGTTCACTCTCGACCTCTTTTCTCCTAACTACAAACAGCTACGTGACGTTTTAATTCTCATACTGTGGGTTCAGGACTTTTAACTCGGATAGAGTGACTCCTCCGAGCCCGGTTGCCCTTACTAATTTAAGCGGACATCATTTTAAGCTACGTGTGACGGATGCAAGGATGGACGCACGGAAATTCTTCAGCCATAGGGTGATTTAGGCATGAAATTGTCTGTTTGTGGAAGTCCTCATGCTCTCATCCGTGAACTAATTGAAGGAGACGCTTGACCAATAGATTGACATGTACCATCCTTCCAAAAGATATGAGTTATAAAGCACACTACTCCCTATATTGCAGTAATAGTTTTGGTGCCTTTTACGTTAAATGCCATCGTCGGACGTCTTCATGCGACCTAACGGAGTCTGGCAGAGGTATAAGCGTTAATTGACACATTACTCAGACCATTTTAGCTGCGCGTTCTGATTCGTTCACAATTTCGACACGACTGTTTGACCATCGCTGCCGACGATGCTCACCGTATGCTTCACAGCAAGTCGAATCAGACACGATGAATTACGCGTGATTTATTTTATGGTTAATGTAGACTTGT
>CACRXP010000674.1:9092-34175 GCA_902702965.1 Spirometra erinaceieuropaei | reverse complement strand
AATTCTCGCAAGAGGTGACAACCACGTGGTGTGTGTGGCCGACATTTGCGTCGTTAATTGCTGCGAGTTCATCACCTGCGTTGGATATTGGTGTGATGATTGCTCGACCATCTGACTCACTGACCCTGATGTTGGGACGAGTGTTCACCTGTGCGCTCCCCGTGTGGCAAATTACTCCGCCTAGACGAAGTCTCAGCACCGAGTATGGAAGTGGAAGATCATTGCACTTGTTAATGTACTGGGGGCCAGTAATGCATGGCTCAAGCAGCTCCCGGCTCACGCGGTTGTCACCTCTTGCGAGAATTTCGGCCTCTTCAAATTTGAATGTGCGGCCGGATCTCGTCGAATTAGCCGCAACTTGATAGCTAACGTCATTTCTCCGCACGGCTGCAGTGTGTTCGGCCATTCGCGTTTGGATTTGTCGTCCGGTTTCTCCGATGTATTTGCTTTGTTCGCAACTTCACCAGATCCGATAAACGACTCCAGACGTTTCTTGCCGTGGCAGAGGGCTTCTTGGTTTCATTACCTGATGCCTGATGGTTGCCTCCGGTCTGTGTGCCACTCCAACCCCAAGTGGTGCGAGAAGGAGGCCAACAGCTTCCGAAACGTTCTTGACATTCGGAAGCGCTCGTCACCCATACCTGTTTTTGTCTCTGATGATGAATTCGAGCAAGAATCCGAAATGTCATGCTAACAAAGCTCTTGTCCCAGCGTTCGTGTGTCCTTCTTCATAAGTAGGAGTGTCACAGAGGCCATAGTAAAAAGGAGACATAGTAGCCTGACTCTCCATCTTAAAAGGATCGAGTTCTCCTGTGGGCTGGCAACTGCCCGAGCCACGGCATTTGGCCTACTGTGATAGTTTGACAGTGCCTCAGTTTGTTTATAATGAGTGCCGTGGTCACGCAGTTTTTCACAGTCAAGCTCTTTCTCGTGCTTTTCTCACGCGGCCATTCCACTGTATGAGACGATCAGTCATTTGCTGTAGGAAATGAGCGTAAGTGGCTGACAGTACGGAATAACCCGTCTACGTATGCCACACACGACCTCTGCCTTCATGCGAGAAACAGGGTTCGCGCATGAAGTCGAATGGCGGCACGGATCATACATGCGTAACGTAGGGACATTTTAAGAAGGAACCCTCCGGCATGTCTCATCTTCCTCCAGTTGACTGCTCCACACAGAGCCGACTGGGAGGTCTGAGTTGTACCGTCAGCAGACAATCTTCAAACTCTCTCGGCGCTTAGTGCGTAGTGGTAGAGCCACGCATGAGAGTTGAGTGTCAGTTAAGGTTCGTGCGGGGCGACTATCACCTGCCTGAGGTACGAAGTGAGACCTACCACTGTAGGTGAACAGTTCTACACCCCGTCACTGGTCATAGTAAATAAGCAGTTTAACATTCCGCGCTCAACACGGCCTGACGTTGTGAAGACCCACAGCACCTTGCTGCGAACCCCCTTTGCTTAATGGAAAGGGGCAAATGAAAAGCAGGCTTGAACTTTATCTAAACATTCGTCAGTGTCTTCTGAACGGAAAGTGGCTTCTGAATGCGCAAACATGCTCTGGAAATTCACGGTTGGCTCATATCAACAGCGTGCAGTAGCTACTGTGTATACTTAATACCTGACACCGTTCCTTGTTCGTTTGTGCTTTTAGATTCGAGGTCATTCTTCAGAACTCGTTGCTTTTCAAGATCTGGAAGGTCAAATGCACCAAGGGATTTCTTGAAGAGCTACATCGATGAGATCAAAGTGATCCTATCAGATGGCATAATGATTCCTCATGTGAACGAAATTATGCAAGCTTTGCTCTCAAGTGCCGTTTCTGCGATTTCCCTGATCAGTGTTCTAGGGATGGAACCATTGGAAAGGGGCTGTCAGAACGAAGTCTCAATTTGCCTCTAAGTGACCTCAAATCATTTCTAATTAAAAGTCAGATAATGGGAATAGAGACATGTGACCTTTCAAAGAATTTCTCCTCGACAGGGTTGGCTAATTCAGGCTGGGTCATAAACATGTCGTCTGCCTAAACATTATTCGGAAAGTGTTTTCTACTTTCCAGTGCTTCTTTTTTTTGCAAATTGTTCGCTACTTTATGGTGAAATACATTGCAAATGGGTCGTATGCTATTAAAAATTCAAAAATATTGCTCAAGAAGTATGTCTGTAAGTGCATCGTTACCAGAAGCGCAGCGGCCATTTTGGATTCATACAACTCGGCCGATCTGGAAATACCGACCTTGACGCTTAGTCTCTTGCTCAAATAGTACTTGTTACGTGCTTCACAAATTCAGGGTTCTGATGAGGGAGCCCGAGTCGTTCGTTCTGTACCTCTTTCTAAAATTGCCTTATGCAGACGATCCTCTTATCGGTCCAGCTATTTATTTACAGAGTGTCTGCTATGTAGCATTTTAAATAAATGCCATCTTTTGAAGCTCTCAGTAGCATGGGTGACGTGAAAGCCTGCGATCGACGAAAAGAGGAATATGCCGGCAACCGCACCGTTTCTCAAGGTTGGAACCGGACTAATAGGGTCAAACATCTAATACATACACCAAAGGAAACATTCCAGTATAAATACGCAAAGGAGCTTATACTTCCTGTTAGGAAATACGTCACGATCATAGGCGTGACTAGATGAGCCCGGCAAACCCTCGGCTGCCGGGCATGAAAAAGGATGCCTTTATGGACAACAGGCATCGCAAGCGAGCACAATGGAAGAGAATAAATCTGCACATCCACACTGTAGCACCAGTAAAACGCTGGTAACATGGGCGGAATGAAATCACCAACAAAGGCAAGGGTAGTGCTATGCCGCCTGCAATACCAAGCTCTGAAGGGGGGGGGGACTCTTGATTGAGCCACAGGGATTAACGGGACGAATTTATACCATAACGCGATTGGTGAGCGTCCCTCTACCATTGTTTATGTACGCAATCGTAGTCGACAGGATAATGGGCTATGAGCTCGACTCTCAGGGGTTTGAAAACATCTAAGTCTGTGTATGGCTGGCCGATGATTTGCGTTAACCTTTGGAACCCGAACCCCAAGGTTTTGTCTTTTAGCCCATTGGTCACTTGAACTTTATCTCATAACAGCAAGACTGACCAATACAGGCAAGGAAAGACAAGACGAGTTGTGACCGTTATCAAGGTAACTACAGGTTATTTTCTTTCTTCGGCAAGGAGACGTGAATAGCTTGTTAATATAGGTCATCCTTCAGTGTGTTGCAAATGTTCCTTGCTTTGTTCTGACAGCGGGTATTTTAAGTGACAATATGCAGATTAAAGTTGAGTCATTTTCGTCAAAGATTGGTCAGTTTACTTTACATGGCGAACAGTTGAGCCGATTTCCTAACTAATTTTACGACAGAACTCATCAGCGGAACCAGCTCTCTCTGGTTAGATGGTTGATATTAGGGCCTTAGCTCTCACCTTCAAGTCAGAGGGGAACCTAGATACCTTGATTTTTAACCAGGTCAGATCTATTACCTCTAACTCCGCGAGCACTGGACTTCTTATAATCACAATCGGCATAGCGTCGGTCTCTAGATCATTGATGAGAACAGGTTTTTCTGATTTGAGCTTAGGCAGTGCCTAGCAGAACAAACCAAATTACGCATGTGTCGAAGTTCAAGTCCACTTTCTATTTGCGGGCAAATTGCAGGACGTAAAAACGCGTGTTCTTCATTTTAAGGGGTTTCAAAAATGACACAGCACGCCAATGTCTAGCGAATGGTTCTCGATTAACGAACGGAGAGATATGGAGGCGAATATGATGTCATATTCCTGCATTTATGCATGAACACACCCATGGTGTACTAACAGCAATACGATATGGACATTAACGTCCACCAGACATAATGGCCAAAAAGAAAATCCCCAGTCAATTAGGCAGGTACACAATCAGATAAAATTTTTGCTGATAAAAGCGAATAGGCAAGTTCCAGGTAGCAGTTCAGGAGATGAAGATGCGATCACTGGAACAAGAAATCTATTTGCCTGACGTTTCGTATTCTCACTCGAATCCATTCTCAGAGACATTCGCAGATAAAGGTGTGGTGGCACCAGGAGTGCAGTATTTATAGTACGTGGCTGCCGTGGGACCGTATGCGCACTGCAATTAACAGTTCTCGCAATCACCGCTAGGGTCGTAATTGATGCGGTGGTGGCTTGTCGGTCCGAGTCCGAGTCGTTAATTGCCGCGGTTTCGTTATCCATGCTGGATGCTGGTGTGACGATTGTTCGGCAAATTGGCTCACTGTCATCGTGCTAATTGCTCGCCCGCGCCCTCCCCACGTGACCGATTCTCCTGCCCAGGGAAAATCGCAGTACGGAATTGGGTACCGGGAGGTCATTGTGCTTGTTGATGGATTGCGGGCCTGAGAACCATGACTCGAGCAGCTCGCGGCTCACGCGGTTGGCACCCCTTGCGAGGATTTCGGCCTCTTTAAATTTGAAAATATGGCCGGGTCCCGTCGAGTGTGCCGCCACCTGAGAGTAAACGTCTCCCCGCCTCACTGTTGCTGCGTGCTCGGCAATTCGCGTACGAAGTAATCTCCCAGTTTCTCCGACAAAATTGCTTTGTCCGCAACTACACCAGATCCGGTAAACGACTCCAGACGTTTCCTGCCGTGGCAGCGGGTATTTTGGCCAAAGCACGAAATAGTGGATGGTTCCTGATAGATTCCGGGGCTGTGTACGTCCACTGTCAACAACGGTGCGAGGTCATCGGTGGCCATTGAGATGCGGGCGTTTCAACTGTTTCCTATCATCATCCGTATCCCAACCTTCAGGTTAGATGGAACGCATTAATACACCCGCATGGATTGGGATATATTGCAGTGTTGGTTATCTGCTCAAATAAGCAACGTCACTCTACCTGAGGCGCCACGGTTTCGGCTGGCGGAGGTTAACAGTCAAAGGATGGATGATTGAGTAACGGGCTGAGTATGCCAACCACTCAGTGGGATGGGGGTGCAATTCATGTTTGAAGCTTAGAGAGAGCGGTCTGCTTTGTCTTCTTGTTAATGCTAATGAGTTGTGAGCTGTGGGTTGACGAGTTTGCATTCGTCTTCAACACTTTGAATATCGATTTTCTAGGAGAGTACCAAAATGTTGCACATTCAGGATTTCAGCATCAGGGGCAACCCCGTGACAGGATGGATCGTGCTTGATACTGCATTCGACGGTTTATTACCAGAACTCTGGATCTGCGAACTCCTTCTCAACATAGGGTCGATCTAGTGAATGTGTGCAATCAGATAAAGCAAGAACGGGTTTCTATCTTGTTATTGACTCGGAAAGGCGAGATAGAGCAGTAAGTTGACACAAAGGTGACCCGCCGAATATCGACGAATTGGTTGATCTACCCTCTTAATTTCTGTCCAAACCATTTTAAAGTAGGCTATTCGAAAATTAACCATGTTAAAATTAAAAAATGGTTTTTTGCCTTTTAACGATTCAGCCCTTCTCACTAAGAATCCATCGTCATTCTATCTGTCAGGTACGTTTTCCTTTCAAAAGTAAACATTTGATTCCGCAAGGGTTATGACCGATGAATTTGAGGACTGTAAAAATTCACAAACAGAAAGCGTTGCTTCTCGCATTTTCTAGTCCGCTTGGAAAATGCGCTCAAGCAAAGGGACAAAGGCAATGGAGATAAATTTTCGTGATAAATTATGACGCTTTAATTCCAAACTACAAAACTCATTATTTCTACAAAATCAACCCACAAATTTAATTCTTTCCATTCTCTGTAAAGAAATTGTTTTTTCCATCCGGAATGTCACATGAGTACTTAATTGCATGTTTTTGTCTCTGCCCTGCCCGTTTAACTTGTATCTCCTGTTTTTTTCTTTCGTAACCGGTGTTAATGGCTAAGGCGTTTTCGAGAAGCAATAACAATTTTCCTTTAAAGAAAACCCTGGTTTTTTCTCCAACCGGCTGTGGAAGGGATTCCGTGAGAAAAGCTCATTTATTTTATCCGGGCACACCATTTACAGTCAACTTAATTGCGGCGTCTAAAGGAGAAGAGAGTTGTCCACATTTACTTGCTTTACCGCCCTTACTATTATTCGTCTCCCTGGAAACGTGGCAGGAACCTCAATTGGTGCGCTTCCCGGCATCCTCTCAGGCTTTATTCTGGGCCCGCATTTCTTCTTAAATCCGGCTGATTTCCAGTTTTTTGCCTACAGTCTTCCGTGCATTTGGGTTCAGAATTGCTTCGACCTATGCGCGGTATCCCAAGTAGTAATACTGATAATATGGAGATTGGTAAACCCTATTTAAACGACAATAGTCTAAAACCTGTAGTTTGGCGTGCGTAGTTACGAATCACCCTCGGCGTGGGTCTCACCGTGGTGGGAAATATTTTGGTGCATACGATTTGATGACTGACTTTGCTATACAGTGAATGACCGCTCGCAAGAAACGTCGGCTGCAATTCTGAAATGAATTTTCGATTAAGAAGGATTACTTTGGCGCGGTTGTAATACTGACTAAATTATGGCAAATCCTATAATTTTTCCGACTCTGCAGGATGTCAGCTTTTGAATACATTGCTTTTTAATCTCCCGCTGAAACCGTTCTCGGTAAAAAATGTCTTCTAAAGTGACGTGCATTTTTCCCATTGATTCTCGATGTTCTTGCAAATTCAAATATATCTTCTGGAAACCTTGAACCAAAATATGCTTTCATTCAGAAGGTTGATGAAGAATTACGTTTTCTGTAAATTTTATACTCAAGGAAGGTGTAGAATTAGGTTTTAAAATTTTTCTACTTGCCAAATTATTTGGAGCCTGATCATTCCTTTCATTAGTGCTTAGTGATTTCAGTCTACAGTGTGCATGCGTTCCGCGTAAGGAAAATAACATATTCTTCTAGGCTTTTATAAAGACTTCATATAGAGTCTATAAAATTATACAATGGATGAGGATCATGTTGTATATTTCATGAGGACCAATGGTAAACGGGCAGGTACGATGCCATGTGGATGAACATTGCGTGGTTTTAGAAAATCTCATGATTAGAAACTTTTTAAGACCTGATAATACTCCGTTATTGAGTATAAAATTTAAGTACAACGTACTTCTTTATCAAACGACTGAAAAAGCATATCTTTGTTAGTGGTTTCTATAAAATATATTTGAATTTGCAGGACCATCGAAAATCAATGGGAAAAATGCATGCTACTTTAGTAGATATTTTACCAAGTACATTTTTAGAATAAATTGAAAAGCAGTTTATTCAAAAGCTAACATCCTGCCAAGTCGGAAATATAATTGGATTATACCGCTATGTAATCTGTCTTACAACCGCGTCTAAGTAATCCTTCCTAATCGAAAACGCATTTCAGAATTTCAGCCAACATTTCATGAGATCGGTCACTTACTGAAGCTTCTCAGTAATGCTTGTTTGTCAGGGCCGGGTATCTGTATAACTTATGGTGAATAAACGCATGCGGTAACGTATACACTCATTTCCCTTTTTATGCCTGAGGATTTACCCAGTGCCCTGGCAATGTCAATCGCAATGAGACTGGTTTTTGAATATTGCATGCGCCCCTAAGTTTTAGTCCAGGTGCTGGCTTTCAGGTCAAACTCTGGGTAAATTAAACGAACCACGTTGACTCCTGGGGACGTGCGGGGAAGGGGTGGAGGGGAAATTACCTAGTGACCTGATCGGTCGGAAATGGCTTGAAGACGAGCACTATACTCAGGCACTGAAGTGAGAACTCTGCACTAAGCCTACCTGCATTATTCAATGGGTGAGAGATTCGGTTGTTTAAAGAGGCCGAGATGATCGCTTTACCCATGTGAAACTCACGCCAACATTGAAGGACTGTCCCACCAACAAACGAGAGTGTTAGGCCTTAATTTACACGCGAGGAGAAAAAGTAGCAAAGAGCTTTGAGGACTGGTGAAAACGGTCAATAGACTATCTTGAGACATTGGCGGAGCTATATTGACTTCAGCCTTATAACATCGTGAGCACTTATTTAGGTTTTTGGCAGTTTGAGCGCTGGTGGCACTCTCCGTGTTTTCGAACTGCGGGTTAGCTTTTTTACTTAGCATCATTGAGGTGCAACCTGTCATTAGAACCTGGCCCTTTTGCCATCTTGAGAATTCGGCAGAGCTGTATTGAATTTAGCCTTATGACACCATTTAGATCATTGACAGTCCGATTACTGGTGGCGCGCTCCGTGCATTCGAACTGCTATGAAGAAGATGCGGGGTTGCTTTTAGCATAATTGACTACGACCATGAAAAATCTGCCTACTGAAGTTATTAGTGAGTAGCGCGTATTTTTCGATTAAGATTCAGTACCCGTAAAAGCCCTTTTAATTCCCTTGAATATCAGAGAAAGTGCCATTTTTACATTTATTTTATAGAAACTGACATGTTCACGTTTCCAACCGAGGGAGGAAGATATCTCCATTCTGAGGAGTGTTGAGGCGCTGACATATTAAATCCTGTATTCACTAGGCTCTGGTATTTAAAGGCTGCCGAAAGGTACGTCTTTTCATCCAGGTTTATTGCTAAGTCTATGGAATCGATCAGCCGTCTTTGAGAAGGCATAAAAAGATATTCAAATTTGTTTCAGAGGTAATGCGGTGCAGTTAATTTGGAAACTGTCAGAAAAAAAAACAAACGTTAACTACTTCAGATTTGCCGGTCCTAAAATTTCCCAGAGCCGGAGTTCTCTATCCTTTCGTTAAACGGCTCACCTTTTGGTTTCAGGGCTTGAGCGGCTCATCACAGGTGGGCCATCTGAAGAACCAATTCACCTTAAGCCAGCCACGAAATTTTTGTGGCCATTTAACTGACTCCAGCACAGTCCCATGTGCGTCCGGACAGATACAGCGTCCCTGTTCCACTTAGCGCAACACACGCCACCTGAACATACCAGCTCTGGCGCGGAGTATCCCTTAAACCTAACTGTCTGGACTTAGATTCGACGCATACATACAGGCAGCCGGTGATCCGGACGACACTTTGACCTTCGCGATCGTCGACGTTCAACTTATTCCCCACAGACTGGACGCGGCGCCACCGGCTTGCTCGTGGGGTACACTTTCGCGGTATCTATCTCACTCTCTCCGCCCTCACCCGCCTTGCTTCAATAGCAAGACAGGGCCAAGACGACCGAATGTGGGTTTCTCGTCAGACATCACCGTTATTTTTCTCTTGGCCTCGCCAGTGCTCATTGGTGCCTGAAACGTAATCTGGTCTTCGGTGAGGAAAATAAATCCCCCTTTTGGCGTTGCCCGTCTTCTGATATCCAA
Source organism: Spirometra erinaceieuropaei (assembly GCA_902702965.1). Lineage (NCBI taxonomy): Eukaryota > Metazoa > Platyhelminthes > Cestoda > Diphyllobothriidea > Diphyllobothriidae > Spirometra > Spirometra erinaceieuropaei. The sequence goes on along the minus strand of CACRXP010000674.1, from coordinate 24,895 downwards.
GACTCGGCCTCACGGCTCGGGCGGTTAAAGTACGCACATTAGTATAGCCGCCGTGATGTAATTACCAGACCAATGATAATAAAAATGTAATTTATACGAAACCTTCTTAGAAAGCATAAGTTAATGCCCAGTTGTGGGGAAATTGCCTTGAAAAATGACATAGTAAGTGGTGTTTTAGTGTTGCGAAAATTCCCATAGCAGTAAACAAAAAACGAGGTGGCGAGCATACGTAGCTTTCGATAAATTATCGTCGGGCCAGTGCACTTATGTCGGAAGGGGGTAGAAGTAAAAACATGTCAGTGATAAGATAAATCGATTGAAGTTGGCCTTAAAACACAGGCTGGGTGTGGGAATGTGCAGGGGAGGGGAGGGGGGGAGGAGTCAGCGTCAGGGGCGGGGTGGGAGCAAAAGGGCGCGCGAGTGATGTTTGCTTATGCAAACTGCAGGAGGGCGCCGGTAGATGTTTGCAAGTCGAGGGTAGATGACACTGTCTCTGACTACTTTTCAAGGGACACCTAAGCGTTTCCTTTTCTTCGAAAAGACTTGGTAGTAGTTTTAGAAATCCGCGCGAACAACTGAAAACACGAACAATGCATTAGTCATATGCATTCAACATCCTAAACGGATTTTGGCCGCACTCTAACTGGACCCCTACGGCGCAAAAGACACGATATCATGTGGTATCGAGTGAAAAACGCAGATGATACAACCACCCGACTCTTCTTCAAATGGTAGTATGTTGTACTTAGAATGTCTAACTCCACCCAAATCCTAGTGGCCTCTCGTTCAGTAATAGTTTGTTTTTTTAGGTGGCCTGTGGTCCGACTTAGTGCTCAAATGACAGAAAAAGGGCTCCGTTTGAAGCCAAGGCAACCTTTGCATACTGCGCGCATTGGTGACCAAATAGTGACTGAAGATCTACTGTTTAATGCCCTATGCTAACAGCGGTTTCTGACGTCAGTATACTTGTCACCGAGGCTGCCGTTAGATGAGGCTACTTCGCTAAGGAGATGTTAACGAAAATCGGACACTTGGGACCGGTTTCCAGTGGCGAATCTTGCGAAGTGGTCCATCCTTAAATTCATCAATTGAATTAAGTTTCGGAGATCAGCTAGATGGAGGCATCAATGCGGACATGAAATCCATTTGTTGAAACTTGTTTTGTGTAATGGGGCGCTGCATTTCTTTTGCTGACAAGTGTTGATCAAGAAGGTTGGTAAAATTGAAATAACCATTCTAACCTATTAATCGTCGTCGTCTAATGCCTCTCCAACTGCTTTTGGTGACATCTGTGATTTTCCATCTGCTAGTCATCAAGAAATAGGAATACCGACGAAAACACTCAAGGAACTATTACTCAGGTGCAAATTAAATATGCAGTTCCTTTTTGAAAACCCACTCTATAGACAAATAGACAGCGTTGCCATGAGCTCGTCTCTTGGACCTCTCCTAGCCGGCGTTTTCATGCGCAAGCTGGGGAGATTTCAAATAAGCGATCAGATCAATAAGCTTAAACATTATGGTCGCTACGTTGATGATATCTTTGCGATTGCAACCACAAAAACTGACGTAGCTGCCCTCCTAAATGCTGCAAATCAGGCACATCCGTCGATCAAATTCACGTTGGAGATGGAAAAGGCTGGTTCGCTTCCTTTTCTTAGATGTCCTTCTAAACAGGAAATCTGACGGTAGCATCCGAAGTAGCGTCTATCGGAAGAAAACCTGGTCAAGACATACACGAACTTCGCTAGTTTCGTACCTCTCAAACAAAAACGGAATCTAGTCAGGTGTTTGGCATAAAGGGTTAGAAAAATTTGTCCAACAGATACTATCGAGGAGGAACTTAGAAAAATCCAGGACTGGCATCGCGCAAATGGGTACCCCGACAGGTTTATTGCAAAGAACCTTGCCGAACGACCCACAAAACCCATCACACTAACCGCCGAAAAGAAAACGTTGTTCCACAAAGTCCCCTTCCAAGGAGACGCAGCAAGTGAACTCCCAAGAAGAAGCCTTGACCAAGCTGTCTCGGGAACCTTCCCAGCAGCAAGGGTTCGCATATCATTCTCTGCTAACCCTATTTTTCGCGGAGAAGGCAAGGATTGGCTGCCACCTCAGACCGCCTCAATGTGAATCTACTCATTCACTTGTTCCTGTGGAGCAGGTTATATTGGTCGTACGAGTCGGCGCCTGTCCAAAAGAATACGAGAGTACCTTCCCGCATGGCTGACAAAAAATCAAACTGGGAGAATAGACAGCGCCATCCTTGCGCATACAGTGATTTACAAGGTCCCCTCGAGCTACCCGAAGCTACTGGGCCAGCGCCTGTTAGCAACAGCAGAAGCGGCCGCCATCAGGTTACGAAAACCGACCCTATGCGCCCAAAAGAACCTTGTTCAGACCTCGTGCTTACCGTGGTCAAAGGTTGACTAACCACATACAACTTTCTGCGTCCTTTCACTCTTGCCCAGCCTGAAATTTAAAAACTAACTTTTATCGATTTTTTCCCTCGCTGTACCCCGTCCTATGTAAATGTATTGGCCTGATGAGAAGTTACCGAAAGGAACAATCACTCGCCACTGTCTCTTCTGAACATATGTAATGATTTGAATCTGAGTCACCCGAGACATCGAGCACTTTAAATCTAGCTGTGCAATTATCTAAGTTAACGCGTTCGTTGCCTCCCAGTCGAGCTGGCAAGAAAGTGGCGTTTTATTAATCTTTCAAAATAAAAATGGCAAAAATTGGCCTTTCTATCTAATTGATGGGGATTCGAGTCATTGGGACGGGACGAAGATGATCGGAGAATGTGGCAGAGAAAAATTAGGGACAAGAAAGTGAGTGGGGGCGAATATCTGAGGTCCACGAGCATGTTTGAAAAAGGAAGAAGACTGGACAATCATCGGAACAATTTGTTTATTATTCTGAAAATTCGTACTCGTCAGAGATAACAGCAGCAGCAGCAGCAGCAGCAGCAGCAGCAGCAGCAGCAGCAGCAGCAGCAGCAGCAGCAGCAGCAGCAGCAGCAGCAGCAGCAGCAGCAGCATAACGAGCAATGGACAGCGAATGTGTTGGTCAATTAGCGATCGGTGACACAGATTCAGAGGTGGCTGCGTACGGCTCTGTATGCGTAGCCGGCTCGATACATCGACTGACTGGGCTCTCCCCTGGGGTCCGGGCTTTCGGCAATTCTCGGCATATCTAACTTCTGATCTGGGGGATTATCATGGCGGCTGCGAATTCGAACTCGCGACTCATTGCGAAGGTGTTAGCAGCCGCTTGAAATACTTTGTCACCCATTCGCGCAGTCAACTCATCATCGTGTGTGCGCGAATATAACCTTGGGTCCAGTCTGACCTGTGTAATTGCAGGGACAGCTTGAGCAGGAGATGCAATACATTATCAAGGCTGCTCTTCAGCACTTAATTGATTCTTCATATTTGGGATCCTGTTGCGAACGGCAACGCTAGGTCTGTGTGCAATCCCGACACCCAGTTCCTCAGCCATGCGCTCAGAATGTCGTAGATAAAAACTGAAAAATTCTTGCTGGCGAGGTTGGCCCATAAAACTTACATTACATATTACGCAACATATTTACCCCACTGTCTCTCAGCCACCATAGCTTGAGGGAACAGTTCTTCTGTAGGCAACTTGTCACGCGGGATTTTTTGCATGAGAGATCCAATTGTGACTAACAAAACGCAGGCTTCATTTACGTAGGCGTTCGGTGACTTTATTGTCCCACGGCGATTTAAAAACTCCAATGAGATGAGGGTCACTTAAATGAAATGAAGTGCTTGTTTACAAAGATTTCTTACTGACAAAAACAATGTAATGACATTCAGCCTATATCGTGCGCCGCTGTGCGACCGCAGATTGGGCTCGAGAGAGTCCTAAGGCACGATGGAACGAGTGAGTTCCGTAAGAACGATCTGTGAACGCCCTTCTACCACCATTTTAAAGGTTTATCCCCTCCTAAATGTTTTACCCGCTTACTATTATAGCGTATCAGAAGTGGTGACCAGCATGCTTAAGCGCATAGTTTATATCAAAATATTCGCTGACTCATCAAAAGACGAGGAGGCGTTCACCGGGAGAGGTGTATTTGAGGTCTGACGTTTCGGGTAGTCGTTTCTTATATCCATCCCTACCCGATCCCTAAATAGGGGATGTCAGCTGTTGTCTACCGACTTCAGTGCAGCTGCGGAGTGTGTAACTACGTTGGGGATACCGGCCGACGGCTGCAAACGCGCATGCACGAGCATAGGTTGGCCGTGCGAACGTTGGATCCAAAGTCGGAGGTAGCAACCCATGCCACCCAAATTGGACACGTCTTCAAATTTAACGCCGTTGAAATTGTGGGCCGAGGTGATGATCATAGAGCAAGGCAGGTGCAAGAAGCCTAGATGTCTACCGACCGTTCTGTCAACCGCCACATCAATTTATCTGGTTTTACGGACATTCTTGACGGGGGACAGTCACTGAGCGGGGCAATCGGGGCCGCCAATTATCACCGCGGCCGAGGAAGATGGGCGAGATTCAGGTCACGGTGACATGCGGGTCGGATGCAGCCACACAGGCGGCATTGGTGGGCCAGGCATCAAACAGAGTGCGCCATAAAAGGAAAGCTGTGTGCACGACTGCTCAGTCTCTGAAGATGGGTAGAAGAAACGACTACCCTAAACGCCAGACCTCAAATACACCTCTCTCAGTGAACGTCTCCTCTTCTTTTGATGTGCCACCGGGAATCGCATTTACACTACTATATTCGCTGACTATTTTTGTTAGCCTTTTCATTTAATATCATTGTCCTGCAATATATTTGAAGAAGAAAATAGGCTCTCCGAAACAGCAGTTAAATAAACCTGTTCCGCAGAGCCTATTTTTTTCTTCAAATAATCTTCCCGAATGTCTCAACTTTGCAAATCTGCAATATATTCTTTTGCCAGATACTTTGCTGTTTGAAGTTTTCATGGAAAAAAAGACCTGCTTAATTCCGAGTTCATTACAGCTGTGTCTCTTAGCAAACTTGATTCTAGGTCTTGCAGGTCTTCTACCGAAGGCCTACGAATTAAAACTCATAGAAATTGTTCGCTGGCGATTTTGTCCATTGGCACAAAGAATATTCGACGAACTGGAATGTGACTTCCTAGACTTATACTTTGTACTGTGCTTGCTTGTAGGTAATTATTCGTTTTTTGGAGTTATAATCTAATATTGCATTTTGGTCCGCATTTGCTATGAGCATAGGGATGTCAGGAAAACAAAATTACTGACTCACTCGGCCCCTCCACTTCTAATTTTTTAATGATGGCAGTGGAAGGGTTAAGCAAATATTACTACTTTCTGGTGATTTAGCTAAAGGATCTTGCAAGTCTTCCTGTCCCAAGTGCTGGCTGCAAACTTTGTTTTTTGGGTAGAGAAAAGAGACGCAACGATTGCTCATTTATTTAAATTCGCATGGGACAGGACTCGCATTGTTGGTGTTTGCTCATCAAAAAGGGCCGTGAATTTTTAGAGGCCATCCATTCTGACAGCGCGTGCATCAATCGACACGTAGAATTGGATACGGTGTACAACAGCCTCAAAGAAAAGTGGAAAAGGCGTTAGCCAATCAGAACATCACACCAGCAGGAGTAACAAGGCAAAATCGATTTTTCGGCATGTTTAAATGTTAACTGTGTTGCACACTTACTTCACGTCTGAAGACGACTTGGGGAACCAAGTTCGAAAATTTACAATAAAATTTGTTTAATATTTCCCAAAGAGCTGTTTTCTTTCAAAAAAAATATGTATAGCAGCGAGGAGGGACGACAGAGAATGCGGGTAGATTGATACAGTACTGTTTCGGACTTATTTTGCCTTAATTCAGTCAACCATAACCCTGGCCAGCAGCTGGAACCAGAAACACAAACATGCGCTCAGACGCACCTGGCGCAGTCGGTCCACCACTGAGGCCTACCAGATGGGTCATAAGCACTTCATCGAACCGACGTTCATCAGTGCCTCGTCACCTGCCATTCTCTGTCGCTGCAGATCGGGTATTTATTCAATCAGGAATGGCTTCACTGACGAACCCCAGTTCGGTAAAGTGCTTATGACCCATGTGATAGGGTTCAGTGGTGGACCACCTGCACCAGGTGCGTCTGTGCGCATTTTTGTGTTTCTGGTCCCCGCTGCTGGTCATGGATATGATTGGATGAATGAAGACAAAATAAGCCTGAAACAATACTGTATCAATCTACCCGCATTCTTTGTCGTCTCTCCTCGCTGCTATTATGACTTGGCGGACTTTGGCCTGATAATTGGTTGCCTGTTCATAACCTTTGCCACCTATACGGAGCTTGATTGCTTCGTGAGACCAATAGATCGGTGTGCGCCGTTTCTGACTGTATATATGCATGTATACGCATTGGTAGATTGTCCGATCGTGTTAGAGAGCTCTCTCGCCCCGTTGCGTCTTGAGACGCTGCATCGAGCCAAGCCAGCTGTCGGGTAGCAGGTGGTATAGGGAGACTGTAACGGCCATTTCTGGCTAAATAGCCGTCGTCAGCCAGCCGTATCCAACCCTGGGATCTGCAGCATCTGGGGCTCGATAACGTGACCTGTTGATTAGAAGTCAAACACTCTAACCACTGAATTCTTGCCTCCCTTGACTTTTCCGGTAGCTTACAGGACCCAAGAGATCACATTCTAAGGCACAACGGGACGAGTAAGTTCCGTAACTCGATCGGTGAACTCCGTTATACCATTGTGCATTCTCCATCGCAACCGACAGGACACCAGGCCCGTTGCTCGGTGGTTAAAGGCAGTGAACTTCTAACCAACAGGTCGCGAGATCGAGCCCCAGGTGTTGAACACTTCGGGGTTGGGTATAACTCACTGACGACGGCTAATAGGCCAGAAATGACCATTCCAGTCTCCCTTATCTTTGTCAGCAACCTTACTTCATACATCTACATGCATGCATATGTCGAACTGTAGTTTTCCTTCCTATGCCTATATTTTCGATTAATTAATAGCATTATCTCAGTCCTGAGTACGCAATGTCTGCAATTTTTAAAATCAGGCAATCACATAATCGTCTAAACATTTTTGATCATCTTCATCAAAGGTACTTTTTATTTAAAAACTACTAATTTGCCGTCTAGGGTATGTTCAAGTGTTCCTGTTCACACCGTCTTTCCCGAAGGGCTAATTATTTAGGGGGCCTAGATTTCGGCATATATGTTCATATTTCTTTTTTCTAATTAAAGCAGACTTGTTTGTCGCCAAATGAGAAGCCACTGTAACAGCCAACGGCGGCTGTTTTTTGTCTCGAAATAGTTGGCGGTCGTGGCGGTAAGTACGTTACAAGTTGCTAAATTCCGCAAAGAGTCTCACAAAGCGATGTTACATTTGCGTTTCTCTCTCCCTCTCTTTCTCATTCTTCCTAAACTTACCCTTTTATGCGAGAAGAACTTTAAAGTCGCACTATAGGATGAGTCCTCCCCTAGTGGTAAATAGCTTCTACCGCCGGGTAAACTACGAGGAATGAAATAACATCTTGTGGGTCAAATGCTTTAGTAGTGGGAGACGTGGTCCATGAAATGTTGACTGAAACAGTAAAAAGTTTCTGCAATCAGAGGGGGCTGCTCAGGTAAGGTTGAAGTGCTGATCTATCGTCTCAAAAATACAACCACACCAGAATTTCCATCTTTTTGGCCGCCTGAAAAAACCGCAGTCACTAAAAAGAATACATAACTAGCATGGATACTTTCCATTGATTTTGATTTGCATTATAAGTTTACAAGCATTTCATAGAAAACATGTGCAGAAAAAGTCCTTCTCGATAGCTGATTATGTCTTCTTTGTCAAGAACCCGTTTTCAGTACACTTTTGGGCTGATATGTCACATGCGTTATAACGTTCTTGCCCAAAAGACCGGCGTGTGTGTATATACATATATGCAGAATTACGTTACCGACAAAGACAAGGGAAAATGAAATTATTACTCTGTTGCCTCATTGGCCGTCGTCAGCCAGCCATACCCAACCTCGAATTGTGCAACACCTTGGGCTCGATACCGTGACTTGTCAGTTAGAAGATCGGTGCCCTAACAACTGATCCACGGGCTCGTTGTCCTGTTGGTTGCAATCGAGTGTGCACAATGATAGAGGGACGCTCTCCGATATCAGTGCAGAACTCATTCGTCCCGTTCCGCCTTGGTGAGCGGCCCTTTACCAAGCCAACACCCGATCGCAACCGACAGGACAACGAGTCCGTTCCTCAATCGTTAGGGCTCTGGGCTCCTAACCAACAGGTAGCGGCATCCAGCTCCAGGTGTTGCACGCCTCGGGATTGGGTACATATACGTGTATGTATGCGCCCGCGAGGCTGAATGTTGCTCACCTGAACAGCAACGACCGATCAGTCCACCGGCTGACGTGGGAGAGGCCTACCGGCACGTTGATTTGACGACAATTATGCTGACCCCAAGGGGATCAAAGGTCACGCAGGCCTGTCAGCGGTCAGCCCCGGGGAGGTCTAAGCCAGTCAGCGGCAAACAGGCAGGTCAAAGTTCGTGTGTCGAGCACGGCTTTAATACGAGTCAAGCGGTCAGACTGAACAACTCAAGACCGGCAGGAACAATAAGTACGAAAGGAGGGAGTTTCCAACGCGACAATTTGGATACAATGTGGTCCATGAATTCGCCCTCTCTTCTTCTTCGTATTCTTCGGGAGATGATGAACGCGATACAATGTCTGGATCTCAAATCTTTAAGCATATACATGTATGCAAGTATGCCAGGTAAGCCTTTGACCCTCACTGTAGTGGTTAGGATCTCACTCGATCCCATTCTGTCCGTGCACCAGCTTGCTAATGGCGAGAGCAAACATTGTGTCATAGGAAAAATAGTATTACATGTGGTATGTGTCCTATGGTACAACGTTCGTTGTCGCCAGTAGCAAGCCGACACGCGGACAGGATGGAATTCAGGGAGATCCTAACCAAAACAGTGAGGGCCATATGATTACTTTACATGCTTATATACATCCCTTCATATGGACTATAACGCACTGATGATCGGTAACGACCGTGAAACGACTGCCTGCTTTTCGTCTGTTACATTACTGGTGAGCTGCTCACTTACATATATGCATATACATATGCGTATATACAGTATATGTAAACTTACACACAGAAAGCTACCTAACTGATGTAAAGTGTTGAAATTCATGATCGATTGTCAATCACTCGCGAACCGGCACCCATTCACGAAACCTATGTCTAATTGAAAGGATAACAGATTCAAGAGAATCGAACACGTGCAAAATATTAAAGGTAATGTTCTACTGTTTACGAATACAGATTTTTGTTAAAAACCGAAAATCCGGAAAACGTCAAGAAGGGTGGTTATTCGGTTAATTTCAGTTTTACATGTACAGAAGGCCTTTGCATGTAAAATACCGTGTAGGTGTGACAGCATAAATAGAATAACCACTGAAGATCGTCTATTACGTAAGTTTGCTGCTAAATATCCTTAAAGAACTTTTGTAAACTGCAGTATGGCAGCTGGCCGACTGGATACATTCTGAGCATAGATTCCAAAGCGGTTTTCCGAGGATTTGCGGTATTCTTCGCACATTTGAATTGATTGAGATGAGTTTTTGTAGTTCAAACAGGATTTCGCTTGATTTTGCCGATTGAGACGTCGTAGGAAGAAACGTTTTCATGTTGTCGGGTGAAAAGTAAATTTTCATGTATTCTAAACTAAGAGTGATTATTAAGTGATGGTCACTCCGGTGTTGAAATGTGGAATTTTCCAAATGGTAAAACACTTTTGGTCATTTTGGACGAATAATTGCCTGTGTGCGTTATTACTGCATTTTATGACACCAAATCGCCGAGAACTGCTAATCTGCCTTTTTGATATGCTTAAATCCTCTGGTTCTCTAAAAATAACCTGTGTGTCTGAAAACTGATTCTTACGGTTAGCGTCGGACAAAAAATCGACTCCCAAGTATGCCAAGCTCAGTTTAGAATTTTCCGCTCAAAGAAAAAAAGCTCAAATGAGCAACCGAAGTCAAGGACAGATATTAGCATTGGAAATTGCCCGAATATAACGGAACGTACATTTTCACTCAGCTTTGTCAGCATTTTGCTTGATGGAATTTCAGCGATGCATTTTCTGCACAAGAAAGGGGTAGTTCCTTTCAAAGGCCGGAAGCGAGAGCAAAATGCGCAACGTCTAAGATGTCCACAAACTCTCACCTTATTTTCGGTCATCAATTTTCACGAGATAGGTCACGCATTGTATCTGCAAAATATATATATATAGCAGCGAGGAGGGACGACAGAGAATGCGGGTAGATTGATACAGCACTGTTTCGGGCATATTCTGCCTTCATTCAGCCAATCATAATTGGTTGCCTGTTCGTGACCTTTGCCACACATACGGAGCTTGTTTGCTTTGTGAAGCCAATAGATCGGTGTGCGCCCATTCCTGATTGATATATATATATATTTACTCAGGGATGGGCTCACACCTATCCCGAAGGCTTTTCAAAGGCAAACAGGCCCAAAACAGTGCGGTATTAATCTACCCCCGAACTCTGTCGTCTCCCCTTGCTATCACAATATGGTCTGGCAGGGGGTTGCCTGTTTGTGACCACTATAATCCATTCGAGGCTTGTTTGCTTCGGGAAGCTAATAGATTGGTGTGCGCCCATGCAGTGACAGAGGATGATAGGTGGCGGGGCACTGATTTACTTCGGTTCCATGAAGTGCTTATGATCCATCCAGTCGACCCTATGGGTGGACCAGGTGTGTCTGTGAGCATGTTTGTGTTTCTGGTTTCGGCTTCTGGTCAGGGCTATGATTGGCTAAATGAGTGCAAACAAGCCCGAAACAGTGATGCATCAATCTATCCCCCCAGACTCTGTCACCTCACCTCTGATGTCTATATATATACAATGGTAGGGGGCGCTCACCGATCGTTCTTACGGAGCTCAGTCGTTCCGTTGTGCCTTATGGACTCCCTCTCGAGCCCAACCAGCAGCCGCACAGCGGCGCATGCCAGATGGGTCATAAGCACTTCATCGAACCGAAGTTCATCAGTGTCTCGCCGACTGTCATTCTCTCTCGCTGCAGACTGAGTACTTATTCACTCATCAATGGGCGCACACCGATCTATATCACAGGGGACACGACGAAGCCTGTTTGATTCAGGAAGCCAAGGATCAGGTGGCAAGGCACTGATGAACTTCGGTTCGCTAAAGTGTTTATTCTCTTTCCGGTAGACCCCAGTGGTGGAGCAACTACGTCAGGTGTGTCCGTGAGCATGTTTGTGTTTGTGATCCCAACTGGTGGTCATAGTAATGATTGGCTCCATGAAGGCAAAATAAACCCGAAACTATACTGTATTAATCTACCCGCATTCTCTTTCGTCCCCTCTCATTGCTATATCTACTTATTGCTGAAAGATGTCTTCATCAATCAGGTCCGTTTGGGCCCCCGGACTCTGTCGTCTCCTCTCTGCTATCATAGCCTAGCGGACTTCGGCCTGGTAAATAACTACCTGTTTGTGATCTTTCGCACACATCGAGCTTGTTTGCTTCGGTTAGTCAATGGATCGGTGTGCAACCACTACTGAATGATTATATATATGCAGTATGGTATTACCGACAAAGGCAAGGGAAAATGGAATGGCCATTTCTGGCCTATTAGCCGTCGACCGCCAGTCAAACCCAACACTGAAGTGTGAAACAACCGAGGCTCGAACTTGTGACCTGTTAGTTAGAACTCCAAGCACCTAACCACGGTGCCGAGAGCCCGCTGCTCTGTCGGTTTCGATCGGAAATATACGATGGTAGGGGCGCTCACCGATCGTTCTTACGGAACTCACTCGTCTGGAAAATGAACATTCCAGTCTCCCTTGCCTTTGTCGGTAATACCATACTGCCTATATCATGCACCGTTGTGCAGCTGTTGGTTGGGCTCCAGAGAGTGCCCGTGAGGCATAACGTAACGAGTGAGTTCCGCAAGAACGATCGGTGAGAGTCCCTACAATTATATTTATATATATGAGAAGAAAAGACGATCTCGGGAACCATAGTTTTTCTGTCTTGACTTTTCAATAGCAAAAAAGCTTCCATCGTCGGCAGTGAGCGTGGTATCGCGCCTCACAGTATTTATAGGTGGGCGACAGTCATATCAAGACGGGTTTTACTTATATATGAAGTCAGGGCGGCAGGGAGAAAGGGACGGGGAGGGAATCCTAGAGCGTCTTTTCGCCGGATGATAGGGTGGTGGATCAGCTTTCGTGGTCCCCAGCCGCATGCACACATGAACTGTGGCGGGCGGGGAGGGGAGGGAGGGAGGGTGACGGAATGTACTCAATCTACACCGGGGGCCGACGTTGAGACGTTGGTGGCCGTCGTTCCTACCTACATTGGCCGTAGATGTCGTCCAAGGCTGGGAATCTTGTTTATGCCGCAACGACTGTCCGTTTTCTCGTCCGCCGGACTACTAGATGAACCGGCTGTGGTGATGACTGCGCCTGCGTCGGAACCCGGTTGAGGGGTGGCTGAGTGTGTATCCGCCATGGATACGCTCATGTCTGAGTTCATTTTTAGCCTGGGTGCACGTCTGCTCATTTGTTTACTGAGCTGCGCCCGAAAGGCATGGTAGGCAGCGAGAAGAGCCACACAACAGCTGATGGAGGTTGTCTCCGTGTGCCACGCCTCGATTGTTTCTCTGGCTATGCGGTCGTTTCCCCGGCCCAGAATTTCGGCGTGCTGAAAGGCGAACGTGTGTCCGGAATCGGCGCAGTGTTCGGCCACCAGAGACAAAGTGTCCATTCGCCTTACTGCGCTCATGTGTTCTCCAACACGGGTCTGTAGCCGTTTGCCGGTCTCCCCAATGTAGTTGACTTCGCAGGAGTTACACTGAATCCGATAAATGACGTTCGTGGTTTCACCTAGTGGCAGAGGCGCCTTAGATCTCATTTCCGCATAGCCAGGGAAACAGTCGAGGCTTGGTACACGGGGACAACCTCCATCAACCGTTGTGTGGCTCTTCCCGCTGCCTACCGAACCCTTCGGGAGCAGCTCAGTAAACAAATGAGCAGTCTTGCACCCAGGTTAAACATGAACTCAGATTGCCTTTTCTTCTCATATATATATATATATAAACATGGTGGTAGGTGGCGTTCACCGATCGTTCGTGCGGAACTTACTCGTTCCGCTGTGCCTCAAGGGCACTCTCTGGAGCCCAACCAGCAGCTACACAACGGTGCATGATGTAGGCAGTATGGTATTACCGACAAAGGCAAGGCCGATTGGAATGGCCATTTTCCAGACTGTGCATGGCGACCTGTGAGCGTGCACCTTTCCGCTTGTCGGCTAAGGTGTGTTCATGCATGCGCGTCATGCACAGTCTGGATAATGACCTTTTGTTTGACTTTGACGGCGCCCAAGTGCTCGGCCGAGTGGAAAACAGACTGGTGCGCGAAATAATCGAGGCCTGACAAACAGACGCCAACTCCATCAACCGCAGCGTCGACCTACGGGCACTATGAGAGGCCGCCAAACACCACCTACGCACCAAGGGAGGCCCAATGAGGAGAGAAATTGATGGCCCTATCAGGCGCGAGCGAGAAGGACCTATTTAAACCGTGTAATTTTTTCATATTTCCTATCTCCGATGATGCGCTCGAGTATGAGTGTGAGACGTTAGACGAGTAAATCTTCATCCCCAGAGCTCGCCTACCATCTTCTTCAATTTCAACACCTAGGATCAGCATTTACGCTTACATCCATGACAAATGTACCAATCCTCAATGGGGCACAGCGTCACCGAAAGTTATGCGATGATCAACTGTTAAAAAATTCAGTAAAATAAGTCCGCCGAAACAGCCCTCCTCTGATGGGATGTTGGTCCGCAACCTGTCCTCCCATTGTCTCACGCAACAACGGTTAGCGGTCCTATCCTATGACACTAAGTTCAGCACGAAAGATGCTCGACCAGAAGACTTCATCGCATCCTTCGAATCAGCGCTCCAGAAGTGCGAGGCAGATGAAGAGCGCAAACACGCCATGAGGCAACAGGTGTCGTCCTTACTTCTTCGGCACAAACCCCTAATGACGATTTTCGAAGCAGAAGATCGAGAACTTTCCGATATAAGAAAAATAAAGAATATTGTCACCCTGCCTGCTGACAAGGGACGCTCGACAGTCGTCATGGATAAGACCGAATACTTGACTAAACTGGAGAACCTGCTGATGGACAAAGAATCTTACGCGCTTTCGGATGTGAGCGAGTTCAAAAGGCTTGTAAACAACATAAACAAGACGGTGAGTAGGTTAAAGAAAGCGAGCGCCCTCACGAGAAGAGAGGCACTGTCCGCGAAAGCCACTGACACCGCGATGGCACGCTTCTGCGGCCTTCCTAAGGTACACAAGCCAGGAGTGCCATTCCGCATAATCGTTTCTTTACGTGGCACACCATGTTTTGGCCTATCAAAGTGGCTGTACCAACGACTTTGTTTCCTCGTCAAAGAGTGGACAGTGAAGTCAGCTGAGGAGTTGTTGGCTCGCATCCGACATCGTAGAGTGGAGACAGACGAGGTGATGGTGTCCTTTGACGTCGTCTCACCGTTCACTTCTATCCCGTCCGACCTGGCCATCGACACTCTCGACGGACTTCTCCGAGAAAAAATACGACGAGACCGACCAACAGCTTAAACGAGTGCACATCATCGAGCTTCTAGAACTGTGTCTTAAGACTTTCTTCACATTTAACGGCCAAGTGTACGAGCAAAAAAGGGAACGCCAATGGGTTCACCTCTGTCTGGACTAATTGCCGAAGCGGTTTTGCAGAGGCTGGAGCGTCTGTTATTCAGCTCGTACCCCCCCGAAATTCTGGGCCAGATATGTCGACGACACATTCGTCATAATAAAGAGGAACGACGTGCAAGATTTCAAGGCACTCTTGAATTCGATATTTCTCGACATACAGTTAACCATGGAAGAAGAGGCCGACAATCGCTTGCCCTTCGTAGACGTACAAGTTACAAAACTGGCAGACGGGAATATAAAGATGACGGTCTACCGTAAGGCGACTAACACTAGGCGCATCCTCCACTTCAGAAGCAACCACCCCGTCGGTCACAAACGCAGTTGTGTCAGGACCCTTTTCCAACGCGCCCAACCCCCTGCAGCGACGACGATGACAGGAAGAAGGAGGTGAAGTACTTACGTGCTCTATTTGAAGCCAACGGTTACCCGAAGTCGTTCATACGCAAGTGTCTCAGGAAGTCCCACTCGGAGCGGTCGAACGAGGAGAAACCAAAGTTCTGGCTCTCGATCCCCTATGTGAAGAACGTTTCAGAGGCAACTTAAAGAATTCTGAAACCTTTTGGAATTGGTGTGGCCCATAAACCAGCATCAACAATCAGACAGCAAATTATGAGGCCCAAAGACCCGCTCCCGGTGACAGAACAATCAGCGGTGGTCTACAGCATACCATGCCAAGATTGTGATGCCAGGTATTTTGGTGAAACGGGAAAACGCCTCGGCACAATATTGCACGAGCACCAGCTAGCAATCAACCGCAAGGATAAGCTGTCGTTGGTGTATGGCCACACACTAGAGCGGAATCACTGTTTTGCCTTCGAGAAAGCAAGTGTGATCGGCCGAGCCAATGATAAAATGGCCAGACTAATGCTGGAAAGTTGGTCCTCGACTGGCACACTCAACCGGGCCATAGACCTACATCCAGCCTACCAGGCGCTCCGCGCAAGACTCGAGTCAGTCCAGGCA
>CACRXP010000673.1:311966-356009 GCA_902702965.1 Spirometra erinaceieuropaei | reverse complement strand
AGAAGCAGCCGAGTTAGTAGTAATATTGAATGTTTAGGGTAATAGGCAATGCCACTGATGACCCTATTGAAAACGGTACACGCGATATTAATGCTAAATGCACATCTTACTAGAACGTTTTCAGCAACATATTTGTTCGCGAAAAACGTTTATGCAGTTTGGAACTGCGAAGGGTGCAACAGACTGTCCTTTCCATGCACCAAAAGATCTCACACGTCGACGTTAACCAACATGAGCTTGACTTAGTGCGCGTGGCTTAGTTTACAATGAGACGGACTTGCGGATCATCTACCACACCCTCTCCTCCCTCAGCCGTCTTGCTTCGATAGCAAGCACACTTGACCTGCAGGCTTTTGTAATGGCGACGCGGACTTCACACCAGCGAGAGCGCAATAAAGGTCAAATTAAGATGGAGTCATTGACTGAAGTATATCGTCAGTTGACCACCATTCTTAGCGCGTCATGATAGATTCAAGCGTGTCAGATTTATCATTTGAAGAATGCGGTGGTTTATCATGGGAATGGAGTACTTCTGTCAGTCTTATTCACTCTTCCCACACCGACGCATCATTCGGCTGTCCGAACCCAACAAGCAACAGGTGACGGGGTTGGACACAGTGACTGGGGCGAAGGAAAGGCCTAGGCCAAAGCCACGTCACCACACGCATGCACGATAGAAGTAGTAACGAGTTCCTGCGCCCTCAGCGCTGCCCAATCAGCGCGTACCGTGAGCCGGTCTGGGTCCCCTTTTGTTACAGCACATCTACAGTTCTACCTGTTGTGTGGGACAATTTTTATCATTCACAAGAGCTAAAAAGGCAGCAGCAGCAATCTAAGACTTAATGGTGGGACTGAGTTCTATGACCCCCTAAACAGGACATCTGAACGCGAACCGCACGCAATACGGGTGGCTTCAAGCCAGCTTCCAGTAAAATCAGGGTTTTGTTTAAGGTAAAAGTTACGATAAAGTTAAAGATTATGCTTGAGGTTAGATTAAGAGTCAGCGGTAAGTTAAGTCAGGACCAAGTTCAGTACTAGGGTGGGGGTTGTTGCTAACTTCAGAGTTAGGCCAACACGAAGTCGACTGTTCGGTTTTATATCGGGGTAATTGATGAGGTTGGGACACAGGAATGCGCAGGTTTGTCCTTATTGTTTGGACGGGACGGTTCTATTGCCATGTCCTGTTTAGGGATCATATGAGTCAGCCCTGCCGAATTAATAAGTACCCTTATGCTCTCTGTTTATACCTTTTATCGAAAGACTATGAGGAACTTCCGTTAAAATTACATTACCATAAAATTCATGTTCTTCTAATCACGTTTGACCAAAGCCGACTTCCCCATCACTCCGGAAGTATTCGAGGGCCTAGAAAATATACTTTCATCTGCAGTACTAGGTACTGCATTTAGAAACCTCGCATTTTGTTCATCAATTCGACTTATCTACTTCCGGCAAATGACACATTGGGATCTGGTATTTCCAGATTTAATTGGTGAATTCTTGGCAACCATTGGAGCGGAGTGTTGAAAGACCTGCCTGTCTACATTGTCAAACGGATTCTGAGGAATACTTCATTGGTAGAAGGTATTGCGCAGCCGACAGCAGCGATTTAACTAGAGCAATTGTGCTTTCCCGAACACTCCAGGTTTACCTCATCTACTCCTACGCGTTAAATGAACTACTACCCAAAATCTTTACGGGTTGCTTGCTAAGACAGTAGGATTATGAGCAAAGACAGCTGTAAGCAAAAAACTTGGCAACGACACAATATGGGGCCAAGATTTTCCTGGCCAGTGTAGCTGGCAGTATTTTATCGATTTTCCGTGTTCTGTTTCTCTAACTTTGCTTGTCAGCGATGGGGAATGGCCTCTGCACTGTCAGAAATGCCCTGCTCTTACAGTCGGCCGACTCGATCAAGGATCTTGCCCCTTTACCAATCGCAAGCCACCTTCAAGGTCCTGCTAACATTACGTCACAGTGACCTTCGTCGATCTGGTCTGATTGGATGGTGAAAGATGCGCTCGTACTTCCCGACCTGGAACTGAGGACACCGGGCTAACGGTGACAAACAACGATCATTTCGGTCTCTCAAGCCTTTACCGGTATACTTTACTTTCCCGTAAACCACGCTCGATATCGATGTTTCCCTCCAAACCCCACCTTCTGCTACGCGAGTAAGCGTCGTTATCAGCTGGCACAAATAATAAAAGACAAATCTTTGTTGGTATATCCACCATACTATATCAGAATTTCACCTTACATTATAATCATAAGTTATTAATAGACGCCCTGTTAGGTTTGCAAATTTCCTCTTTCTTGAATCCGTCCTGCGCACGCACAGGCGCGAATTTCTTCAGCTTTGATGAACTCTGCAAAATGTCTCATTTTGGCTGTGAACAATTTGGTGAAGAACCGGCCAAACCGTTTCTGTTCAGTACGATCGAGGTCCTGATTTCTCTTCTTCGCGATGGCTGTCATCTCCTGTGTTCGAAACAAAATTCGAAGTGGGAAAATATGGTTTTGGGAGAAAGAAACAAACTAAGAATAGACTGGCAAAGTTGAGATATCCGGGAGGATTATTTGAAGAAGAAAATTGGCTCTCCGGAACAGGTTTATTTAACTGCTGACGTTTCAAAGAGCTGGGCCGGCTCTTCATTGTCAAAGCGTAAAATGCACTTAATCAACCGGAAGTTTAATTTAAAGTGGCATCTTGTGTTGGTCGGCCTTATGCTGATCGATTTCTTTCTTCTTCAAACTGTAGATAACATGATTTATAAGACAATGAAACACTTGGAAGTACTTTAAATGAAGGATTGCATTATAGGCAAAATTATATAACCTACAAAGACAAGGGAGACTGAAATAACCATTTCATGCTCATTAGTCGTCGACAGCCAGTCATTCCCAACCCCGCGACCTGTCGGTTAGAAGTTCAGCGCCCCTAACCACTGAGCTACGAGCTCGTTGTTCTGTCGGTTTCGATCGGGAATATGCAGTGATAGAAGGGCGCTCACCGATCATGCCATGGAACTCACTTGTCCCGTTGTGCCTTGGGGCTATTTCTTGAGCTGACGACGGCTAATAAGCCATAAATGGCCATTCCAGTCTCCCTGATCCTTGTCGGTAATTTCTGTCTGCTATAGTACGTGCCGCTGTGCGGCTGCTGGTTGGGCTCGAGAGAGAGTCCCAGGGCACGATGGATCGAGTGACTTCCATGACGCCATCGGTGAGCGCCCTTATATGGCTGCATTATTTCCTGGTTGGCTCAGTGAAGAACACTCAGTGATCGATTGTTAAGGCTCCGTTTAGACTCTGCTTATCGATCAGATTTGTTAAAGTCAGAGAGTTGCCTACACCAACGCGTGTTATAATAGTCTGTGAGAGCTCTGGATCAATACAGACGACTAAAACCAGAAACCCCTAATCCGCTCCGAGAATAAACCACCTTAGGGGAATTTGCTTGAAAGGAACTCGTTTGAATACAGTCACCGGTGCGTTCCTTCTAAACCGTGTGCTTGTTTTTCTGAACGGGCGACGGTAGGTGGTAGTCACTCTAGACTGAACGAATAAGACTGGCCGTTTAATTTGCATCTTTGAATGGTTACTGGCTAGGCGTAAAGTCAGAAAACTGGCAACAAGTAGGCCTGCTTTATTCACAAGCAGCATCAGCGTATCCTCTCCTGTTCTGAGTCGTTACTGTGCGTGACGGAGTTTTGGAATGAACGAAGGCCGGACCCCTTTCTACTTTGATGAAACATGTTAAAATAGAAGGCGAATTGCTAGTGTGAAAATATCGCATAGCTCGTCAACTATGCTTTCAGGGCGGGTATTTCGTTTTCATACCCGCTCAAGCTGTTCAAATTTCATTTGTTCATGGCGTTGTAGCTTCCAGAGGATGGCAGCTTTGTATTCTTGCGCCTTTTCTACTCTTCTCTGGGCGGCATTCGAGCGTCTTCGTTTGCCTTCGTCACGCCAAGCTCGGACTCTGCCGACAATTTCCTCCACTCTTTCCCTCCTCAATTGCAACGGCCGTCTGGGTGTCTCCTTTGGACGCCGTCTTTGGTTCTGAAGTAGCAGTAAATGACTAATAGATGCGCTTGCCCGTGATTTCTTGTGCAAGAAAATTTCATAAGTGCTAGTAGTGTATGTTTTCGAGTAAAATGATACAGATAAGTATAAAGCAGAAATTGGAAAATGACTCGTCAGGCTCTGCAAGAACCCTGCACATTAGAGTCGTGTAGTCTCAGAATTTCAGCCCAGCACCTATTTAGACTCTTCATGTAGTGTCTTTTACACAGTGTGGTAAAACTAATTTTTAAGCCAAGTATTTTTCATACTGCTGAACTTGGAGATTCAGAAGCTACGCCAATATTTCACTGGCGTCAGCGATATTCAAGGCACCCGCTTGCAAGAAAATATGGATCTCATCTGATGCATCCTGCTCAGACGACGCTTTACGCGTTTGTCCAGTAGTTCCCAATGAAATGATAATGTGCCTAGAGCAAGGGCTACATCTGGAGAAGCTGGTTTTGTGGCGCTGAGTAAAATAGCGCAGGAAAATGTTCGGGCTACATATTTGGTCTAAAGGTTTTCACAACACTTATTCAAATACTGAGATGATCAACTTGGCGGTGACCTCGCTGAATGTTTCCATCGATTCAACTCCACGTACTGAGCCTACACTAAAGCCCAAGTGCAGCGTGGAATGCCCTGCCCACCGATGTTGCAACCTCCTCCCGCGTAAATTCCTTTAAGTGTAGACTTGACGCGCATCAAGCCTCCCAGTTACCAGCCTTACATCCACTCACATAACCGGCACCAACTTAAACTTGTTTATACTACTTGTAACTAGTTAGTAGCCGTTATTAATTACCCTTTTGACTAGCTGTCAGCGATTATGTACAAAACCCCTTTTTTCACCTTCCCACTATCAATGTTTTTCTCCGGCGACTTGTAACCAATAGGGAGTTCAAAGGCACTCGCCCATATTTCCCTTAAAAAACTGAAACTGAAACTGAAACAAACTGTAGTTAAATTTAATTTCGAAAACCATGTTACTTAACCGCGGTGGGTAGTGTTTATATTATGTACACCTACCCGCAACACGTTTACATGTAAAGAATGGGTTTACAAGGGTCTGCCTATTACCCTCAGAAACTCGCTGAAATATGTACCGAACTGTATCATGCTGCTTTTACTTAAAGCCTGGTCAAGAAAGAGTTTCCTCTGTCACTTGGTAGCGCACGTTTAATTTTTGGAAAGTAGGTGTGTTAGACCAGATATGGCACAAAGCCAGGCGGCAGGTTTATAAATGACTTGGGCCCAAGAATGTAAAAACACTTATTTACACTCTAAGTGTCAGGAGCGTGCTAATCAGACGTCTGCTGTACGGAAACCTGGGAGGTCTATGATCAAAGAATATCGTGCAAGTTTCAATAATTCGTCATTTCAGAGCGACAACTCGTACAGGACTCATTGTTTTCGGTGATCAAAACAATATTACCCAAGAGAGGATATGTCTTAATATTCGCCTACCAAAGTTTAATTGTTAGAACTGTCAGAAGGTTTTAAGAAGCTGACAAAATGGCCTGCAAGGATCGGTTTAATTGCCGATCCTTCTTCCCCAACCGAGGAAATGTTGAATTTAGTCATGACTACATTTTACAATGTCACGGGAATATTTCACAGAAGAATGAGCTGTAACTATAACTGAAAATTCCTTTGCAATGATGAAAGATAAGCGCTTGCTTATAAAACCGGTAAAGTACAACGGGTGGCCGATCTCGAGAAATTTTTGTCGAAATTCTGAAGTGCATTTTCGGCTAGGAAGGGTTACTACGGTAGGTTGTAATAATGATTATCGTGCGATATAATCCTATAATATTTCGGACTCAACAGGATGTTGGTTTTTGGATGCATTTATTTTTGATCTTCTGTAAACATGCTGTTGGTTAAAAATTACCGCCTAAGTATCATGCATTTTTACGTTTATTTTCGATAGCCTCATGAATTCCAACATATTGTATAGAAAACAAGCACAAAAAATAGGATTTCTTATACTCGTTCGGTAGAAAATCACGTTTTCTTCACCTTTTATACCCGAGGAATCAGTATCTTTCGATTTTAAAGACTCTCTTATTATGAGCTTTTTAAGACCATGCCACGTCCATTCATACAGTATCGTACCTGTATGTTTATTATTGCTCATCATGAGGTATACAACATAATCCGCATCCATTGCAAAATTCTATGAACACTACATGATGTCTCCTTATGGGCATAGAGAAATTCATGTTTTTCCTTGTACGGAAAGTATACACGCTGAACGTTAATGAAACGGTCGATCTGGCCCAAATATCGCCGAAAACTGAAAAAAATTAAAAACCTAAATATATACCCTTTCTTCAAATATTGTGTGTAAAGATGGCGTAATTTCCTTCCAAATGACTAAACAAAGGTGTGCTTTTGCGCATGTTTTCTTGAAAATATGTTTGAATTTATAAGGGCACTGAAAATCTGTGTGAAAATGATGCTACTCAAGTGGTCATTTTTTCCGGACACGGGATTGTGTCGCCTGATAATCAGTATTACAACCCCGCCTAAGAAATCCTGCGTAATCGGAAACGTTGTTCAGCATTTCGGCTAATATTTCGCTAGATCGCTCACTTACGTTTCCTTTGTCCGAGGTATAGATTTCAAAGCCTAATCCTAATCATTTACAGACTATATGTGAACCTCTTTGAAAGTGTGTTGCAGGTTACATGTCTCAGACTTGCGACTAGTCACTCCTTTCTGGATTTACGTCAACACGTATAAATATGCTTTCGTCTAATATAATCCATGAAGCCGACGTGATTTACTACCAAATGACTAGAAGAAAGTACATTTTTGCATATGCTTTCTATAAAACATACTTCAATTTATAAGGGCATTGAAGATCAATGCGAAAAACGCGTGTTAATTAAGTAGTCATTTTCAGCGAGTACAGTTTTTCGGGAGATCTAAAAGAGGTGCATGCAAAAGTTATCACCTCGTCGAGTGCGAAATACTAAGGCATTATGTCGCGTGATAATCAGTATTTCAACCCCGCCTAAGAAATCCTTCGTAATTGAAAACGTTTTTCAGGATTTCGGTTAACATTTCATGAGATCGCTCACTGACTTTAAACCGAGGTGGAATCATAACGTCAGTTCCCTGAGGAAACACCACTTTCCTATGTCCTAGGTATAGATTTCAATGCCTAATCATAATCATTTACAGACTATATGTCAGCCTTCTTAAATATGTCTTGTAGGTTACATGTCTTAGACTTGCGACTAGTCACTCCTTTCTGGATTTAAGTCAACACGTATGCATATCGCATGTTGATGAAACAAAGCCTCCTTCGACATGAGTGCTTTTATTCCCTTCTGACGTCTTTTCAGCAAAAAGCTTTATATGAACCTAAACCACTCTGTCCCATGGTTTCACGTTATACAATTTATGTCCCCCTCCGCCCAAGGCAAACAAGCCCTGGCGTCTGGTGGTAGAGGCAACAAGCAGGCAACCGACGTCGATTGAGAGAGATTAGGGAAACCAAGACGGCAGCTGTTTCAGATTTTAGCCAATCAAACTTCATGTGACCAAAAAATCGCGCACACACACAGTGGTTAATACAGAGGTTAACAACCACCTTGAGCCGAGTCGCAACAGTGACTCGGCTGGAGAACACAGTGCTCTGAAATCAACCTCTCTTCCAGGAGTGGTTATTAATATGCTTTGCTGCGAAGCGCATGCGTTGGTCCGAAACGCAGCCGTCTCATCAGTTTCCACTGTCATTGTCTCCGAAACCCTAATTGGTAATTTAGTTGCCTTTAAACGGGTCCCAAAGTCAAATTCAATAACCGGAATATTTATTGAGTGATGGTATTAGCAAGTAATCAGCATGAAATAGTATTTTCAGGCAAGGCAACCATGAGCATATTGGTATTTGTTAACATCTCGTTAGCCGGTTTGGCCAGCGCTCCTCGGCTAGCAAAATACTAGATTACGTTATTATTATTACTTAAAGGTGTCCCAATATTTAATGTGTATGAAGTGGCTTTAAACAAAATTGAATATTCTTCCCAAAAATATATACACTGGCTGCGGGAGATCGGTAAGGTGAGTCAAGGCATTTCAGGACAAACAATCACGTCCATAAGTACGTGTCATCAGATGGCAAAGGCAACCTCAGACAGCTTCATTATCTTTAAAAACCTCATGCAGGCTCAATACCAAATTCCAATCTAATAATTTATAAACTTAGTTGTTTTATGTGCTGTCTCATACTGGTGTTTTTCATCAAAAAGACGCAATGCATACTTCTACTTATGCGTTTTTTCCTTGTATCGGGCGTCTTTCTTCACCGTTTCAGCTGTTCATATTAGAATCTTAATTACTTCATGCGTGAAGTAGATCATATTGATTACTGTGGTAGAGGGGCGCTCACCGATCGTTTTTACGGAACTCACTCGTCCCGTTGTGCCTACCGGGCTCTCTCTCTCTTTCTCGAACCCAACCAGCAGCCGCACAGCGGCGCATGATATAGGCAGAATGTTATTACCGACAAAGACAAGGGAAACTGGAGTGGCCATTTCTGGCTTATAGGCCGTTGTCAGATAGTCTTACCCAACCCCGAAGTGTGGAACACCTGGGGCTCGATAACACGACCTACTAGTTAGAAGTCCAACGCCTCTAACCACTGAGCCAAGGGCTCGTTGACCCATCGGCTGCCATCGGGAATGTACAATGGTAGAGGGGGCGCTCGTCGATCGATTGTACGTTCCCGATCGCAACCGACTGGACAACGAGCCCGTGGCTCAGTGGTTGGGGGCGTTGGACTTCTAACTTACAAGTCGCGGGGTCAAGCCCCAGTTCTTCCACACTTCAGGGTTGGGTATGACTGGCTGCCGAACGCCAATGAGCCAGAAGTGGCCATTCCTGTCCCCCTTGTCTCTGTCGGTAATAACATTCTGCCTATATCGATTACTCTTAGTTCCCGAACCATATAAAATCCGAGGTATGATAATAAGGACTACAGGCAGACAACAAAGCCACCAAGTAGGCAATAAGCAGCGTCGGCTGACAGAGAAGGGGAGACTAAGACAGCGGCTATTTTGAGTTTCAGTCATTTCTCTACGTTTGAAAGGTTATTTTAGAGCAAGAAATGCATGCACATACTGGTATTTATCAACAACTCAAAAGCCCTTCACTCACCTGATTCTCTCTCTGTTTGGCATTTTCTAAACGAATACGGTCCAAAAGATTTGCTAGCAGCACTAACTGACTGTCACCTTCTTTCTCCCTTTTGGACTGCCCAGTCGCAGTTGAGCAGCTAAAAAAGGTCTGTTGAATGCCATGCAAAATTGCTCAGAGAAGGACAACGTCCCAAGAAAAAGTCAAATTACCTTTGTTCAACGGCCCCTGCCAAGTCAGTGAGATGCTCCATTTACAGGCTGAAAAATAGAAGCAAGAGGAATCAGAGCAGGGGTCCGATAAAACCGGGAACTCGCTCACGCACCAAGGTGTAACCTGTACCTGTGTCAGATTTCTTACATAAATCAGTCTGTTTGCACAGATCGTGCATTCTGACGTTATTTTGCATCACACCAGAAAGGTCATTTCCTGTTTTTCATGTTGGAGTAGTCCTGTTGACTAGATTCTACTCATTCGTATATTAGGCAATAAAAGACATAAACAGAAATGGCGATGCAAATGCTGATATATGGGAAGTAGATGCAAGCCCAATTGCAAGAACGTTAAATTTGTTGGTCTGTCCTCACATGTTATCAGTATCGGAGACGCAGATGTGTATTAACACACAATGGGCTGTGGTATTAAGAGAATGCGGTTATTGCACAGCCGTACACCTGTGAAGTGAATAAATCTCCTCTCCCCGCAATTGAGCCTGCTCCATTTTAAGAACGTGATGATGAGCAAGGTACATACAGATTCTCTTTGGACGACATCCACTTACCGATGAAATTTCTGAAATCTGAAATTGTCACCCTTTCAGAGCGCCAAAATTTTCTAAGTGTGTGTCTGGACTCACGACCACTTTCCACTAAGAAGCTGGTGAAACATTAGGCCTTCATTTTAGCCTTTTTATATGCGGCTGTCTTGTACATAAACTGTTTACGTATCAATTCTGACCCAAAGTACGCATTCACTTTCTCTGTGAGGCAGAATATATTGGCCGCAAGAGCTGGTTTTTGTCCAAAAAGATAAGAGAACACTTTCCAGCATGGGTAGAAAAGGGCCAAATAAAAGCGTCAACAGCTTTATCCTCGCCCACAAGGTAGACACAGATCACTGTGTAGATGCCAGACAGGCCTTCCGAGTGATTTACAAGGTCCCGTCAAACTATCCAAAATCACTTGGATAGCGTCTGTTGGCTACGGCAGAGGCGGCTGTAATCAGACTACACAACCCAGTCCTATGCACACAGAAGAACGTCGTACAGGCCTCACAGTTACCGTAGCTCAAAGCCACCAGGTTAGTCACCCGCAAATAGTTATCCCTCCTAGTGCCCACCATTCCCTTCACCCCGCTGACACTGACGGTAATATTGTTTTTCACCTCACCCACCCAGACCCTCCCCCACCCACAAACCCCAGCTACTAAATAAGTTCCGATTGCCCGCACTTTCCTTTTAATCATTTTGACAGCAATATAAATGCATAGGCCTGATGAGAATTTATCGAAAGCTTACGTTAGTTACGATAATTTTATTTTTCACTTCACCTACCCACCTCCCCCCTCCAACCCCCCAGCCACATGATAACTTATACTTGCCCGTGTTCTCTTTCTAATCGTTTCAATAACAATATGAATGTACAGGCCTAAGGAGAATTTATCGAAAACCAAAGTATGCTCGTTAAATTATCTTTTGAATTCTTCAATAGAAATTTTCACAACTCTCGAACATTAAGTTTTCATTTTAACCTTTTATATGCGACTACTGGGTAGACTGTTAATTTATCACTTATGCCCCAAAGTACATATTCTATTTCTCTGTCCAGCAGGCAGAATGCATGAGAACTAAAGCAGGGGAGAATGAGTAAGTGGCTGTCCCTACCTGGTAAATTCAGGTCATGACTCCCCTTTCGAACATGGTTTAGACATTTCCTACTGACAAATCAAAAGTACGCTGTTATGATCAACTCAAAATTTCCTCTCGGCATCAAGGTGCTCACCACGGCATGCTTTTCACCAAAATGTACTAATGGCTGAAGGCCCCGAGTTGATTTTTAGTTGGATGAATTTGGAAGGACGGTTATGTATTAGTAACTCACACCACTTGGTTTACTGTTCGGTATAAGAAGTGATAATAGGGAGCTAAATTGGAACTACCAGCTGACGGATATTTCATGTCATAAGGGTTAAACTCTCAAGCAGATTTATGATGATGACGTTTAAAAGCTCACCTGTGCGTATGCGGGTCTTAGATTTTGTGGATTCTCTATTCACACCAGCTGGTTTTAGGAAGGAATTTCGTACGGAGTGACTAGTTTGGCAAATTTAACGCCGATATGGTAATATACTGCAGCATAGTCACCTTGAAAGATGTCCTTGCCTTTCACTTGACCTGCATATAGTGACCTCCTATTGTTCCGCGGGAACTCACTGTCGTCGCGATCGCATCACATCCAAAATGTCGTAAGCGCAGCCCGCAGTTTCTGAAAGGAGTTCTCAGACCGAAAAATGGCGTTTGTCTCATACACCCCGGAAGAAAACATTTAGCGGTCAATTCTAGTAAGAGCTGCTCTTTACGGCGATTCGATTCATTTTGTCAAAACGCACCAAAGAACGCGTCAGTCTGCTAAGGGTCACATTAGAGTGCTGAAATCAGGTATCTTTTTGGCTTCTTACCCACTTTCAAAGCGCCCTTAACCTTTTCCTGAACTGAATGTCACAAAAATCACTGTGGTTTGCAGGAAAATACATCCTAGCCGAAACCCATGGGACCCCACTGTCAGCGAAAACCGCGCATCTTTTGCATCTGCGAATTCTATTCAAAGGTAATAGCATATACCCGATCTATCAACATGCGACCTTAAGGAAACTTACACTCCTGTAGAGTCTTTATCAGCAACATCAAGTGAAATTTTCTTTTTTTACCAACCGCATCTACAACAATACAAAACAGGAAGTTTTGTCCATTTTGCGCGATAAGACTTTGAATCACATGACCGGACTTTACACACCCGATTATGTGCCTCATTTGATCTAACACAAACTCTTGGAGAGCATTTAATGAAGTTGCATGTAGAAATTTTTTGAATCTTACTATGTTTGTGTGCCTTTATTTAGTCAACCATTTCACGGAGAAGCATTGTGTACCTCTAAGATTTAATTTTACTCATGCGACACGAATTTTCGCGCTTTCGACATTGCGCTTTTCTTAAGAAAATCGTTCTTTCTAATCGATGAAATAGTACTTGTAATATTTATTTTGCTTTTTCATTTAGTTGGAGGTCGTTTTTCACTAGCTTGGTGTTTGGTGAATGCGCTCGGCTGGGTTTCAAGTTGGTTGATGATTTTTCGCCAAATAAGACGTTTGGCATGAGTCAGGCTACAAACTGCACATGCGGTCCACAATTTTTAAGTAATTTGTCGAACTGTAACTTAAACAAAAAATTAACTAACACTTAATGTTTACGGCACAATGGGAATAAACCAAGGACTCCTGGAAGCAAAACACCTCCGGCCATATGACTTGACCGGATTTTTTTCAGGATGTGGTCGGATTACACCTTACATTTATTTTGTTTTTGTTTGATGGGATCATAAAACTTGAAGCTATGAACTAATAGTGTTTATCCGCTAGTTATATAAGACTGGTCAAAATATTAGTTAAAAGGTTCGCAAAACCACAGTTTTCCAGAAGATTCCGATAGTGAACAATGCCAACGGTCTCAACTTGTCGCTGCACCAAGTGACCTGAGCAGAGACGCTTTAAGTTCTAGGAGCAGTGCAGAAAATAGGCGGAGAACAACACAAATACGTCCAACGACTGCGCGTTTCAGTTGAGTGACCATTCAGGGGTTAGTTTAGGTGTCAACAGATAAAAAGGCTCTTAAACTGCCTCTGGCTTGTGCAAACGCTTTTCTCTTTTCTGTATTATATGTTCCATGTTGGTGAAGGGGTGTTTTAGTGGGTGGGACAGGAGCCAATGGTTGTTCTCTGGGACTGGCGTGTATGATAGATGCAACCTAACGATCCCACTGACCCTCAATTCTCATCTGTGCCCAATACTCGTAATAGCTAGATTTCGCTATTCAGGCGTGTAAACCCTGGACCTCTAAAGATCTCAGCATCCTTGAGAAAGTTCAAAGGCGGGCAATCAAACTTGTAAGTGGACAGGGTTCACTACCCTATGAAACACGACTATCCAATCTCGGCTTTTTTCCACTGAGTTACAGACACCGAAGAGGCGACCTTATGCAAACATTCCGTATAATGCGCGGCCGGGATTGCTGTCTCGTACCTGCTGATTTCTTTGAGTTAGCAACCACAACGAACCTCCGAGGTCATCCACTTAAACTACGTGTGACTTGCGCCAGGCTGGACATTCGGAAGTTCTTCTTTTCAAACAGAGTGATCAAAACCTGGAATGCTCTGCCTGCAGATGTCGTCATGTCCACCTCCGTCGGGATTTTTAAGCGCAAGTTGGACCAAACGTCATAATGCCACCTGACCGACAACTTCTAGCATTTCGGTCGAACAGCTTATTAATGTTGTTATATTACTGCCTGTATTTCAGTAACGTTTGTTTTTTATTATTGCCCCATGTCTGTTGAATGTGTGTTGACATTTAATTCGTCTCTCTCAGAAACTGAGATAGCACCAACTATCCATAGACAAACTACTGTACAGCACATTTAGTAACGTTAATGCTTTTAACTCTTGGAACAATTCGTTTATCTGTCTGGTTTCGGAAACTTTGCCAATCTGAAGCAACTCTGTAGCTGTTTGATGTTTCCATTTTCAAGTTTTTGATATAGTTCGCTTCCTTGTAACAAATAGGGAGTTCAAAGGTTCAACACCCATATTTCCCTCAAATAAACTGAAACTGAAACTAAAACTACGGTGTCCTGTTTGGTCGGTGTTTGGCCCAGTCCCACGATGGAGGTGGGCACGCAGTAGAGCATAAAACATTTTGGCCCGAATAAATAAAATTCGGACTGACGTTCAGCACGGAGAAGACAGTGTTCATACATCAGCCAACGCCGCCCGATGAGTACAACGTACCAAGATAGGCTGCACCGAAAATTGTCGCATATTTACAGACGAATAGGTCTACATGTGAAGTACAATTTCAAAAACATCATGACTGACACTGAAAGTGTCAACTGCCTCTCAAAAGATAGTCAGACGTTTGACCGACTGCAGAATTCAGTTTGGAATCACTGTGGTCATTACACAGGCACCAAGTTTAATATTTATCTGGCCGCCGTCGTGACAATGCCGACGGGAGATAGTTCAAAATTCGTTGAATAAAAGTATCTTTAAGATTTTTAAGGGCCAGCGTTCACGACTTACTGTTCGTAGACTACTGTGGCCTATACACCACAACGACAAAAGACGGGCGGCGAAGTGCGGATCTGTTCGCCTCCGGCTATATCGACTTTGGCCTGATTATAAACGTGGAAAGGATAGTGGTTATGCACTAACCAGTGCCAAATCCTCACCTCGCCGAACCCCGTGTAGATATCATGGAACTTGCCTCATAGCAGTGGAGAAATTCATGTCTCTTGGGATCACAATTTCTAGAAACGACGAAGATTGGCAACGGAGGCGCAGTTCGAATCTCCAAAACCACGCAGACCTTCGGCGGACTAAAGCTCTCTGCCTGGAACCGTAGCGACGTCCTACTCAACTCTGGACTGGGGATATAAGGGGCTGTTGTGCTGGGAACGCAGTCGTGTAGGCGAAAACAGGGACTGTTACCGGAGGTCACACAGGAGGACTGACCCGTTTTCATCTCAGCTGCATCCGGCAGAAAGTGCAGGAAAGGATCCCAGACGCCGAGATCCTGGAAAAAAGTGGCATCCTGAGTATCCAGATGTTGGGGCAGGTATGAATACGCTGAAGCAGCTACGTCATAAGAAGAAACGACAAGCGCCTTCATAGGTGACTCATCGGCAGCAACGTGACTACCAAGCTCACAGACAGGGTAATTGCAGCGATATCCTTAATACCTTTCCTGAACATCTGAAAATAAATCCTGTGACCTGGGAAGACTTCATCCAGAATCAGCAGGCCTGGCGTACCACCTTCAGAACGATCTGCGAAATTCTTCGCATGGACGAGGTCAAAGCGAAGAAGGGGCAACGCAAATCTCGAGAATCGCAACCAATACAATAAGCACCCAACGTCTACCAACATTTATGCATTACTAACCCGTTTCCAGGCCACACACAAAGTGCTTCTGACATTTCCGAATCCAAACTGGCGGTTCAGTGCACCCGTTACAGCTCAGGACGTCACCATTACTATCAACATGAGCAGAACCAAGCCCACCCACATACCCTATCATCCCTCTTCACGACCACAAACAGCACCACCCTAATCAACTCTGTGATGTGGATTTGACCCTAACCGGTCTTTGCTACAGCCTTGTTTTCACGTCATACACTGAACTGCCGTCGTCGGTTTGTAAAATGTGCATATCTGGCTTAAAAGGGACGCATGCTCTGTGGTGTAATCTGGTGCCCGAATTAGCAGCCAGGTCAGCTGACACACATATGCGAGATTTGCAGATTTGCTAGTCGAGGCACCTGCACCCAAATCCTGTCGTCTTGACTTTGTCCTGCCCGCAGAGCATGGGTGCAGCAGATGCTCCCCGAGTCTGCCTCACTACAAGTTCGTTCACGCGCTAGTCATAACTGCAGGATCCAACTCGTGGGGCAGCGGAGGACTTCTTCAGTTGCGACGAGGTAAGTTACATGTGACTGAAGAATTTCAAAATGTTCGTAGGGCAAGGCTAAAGTAATGTTTTAAACAGCTTTAAAAACTGATTTACACAAACGTATTTGTCGTTTCAAACTTTCACTCAAACGCCTCACGAACGTCATCATCTTCATTCAGTCTTGATTTTTCACTGTATACAGCTTATATAAGTAGAGCATTAAGTGGAGCATCCTGCAAACACAAAGGGTTTTGGCAATATTGCCAATTTCCTGAGGTTCAGGAACTACTGTTAGCGGTCCATGACCGAACTTAAGAGACTTTCCTTTGAACAATAGCGAAATGAATTGGGGGAGCGAATAACTGCCTTATTTTTAAGCAAATCCAAGATATCCTTAGAACCGAGTACATAACTGGGTGGCTGTTTTGGCAATAAGGGCTAGACTAAGGTAGTTATTCAAATGACCTCAAAACAGATAAACACTAAAATACTAACCCTTTTAAGGTCTCATTAGAACACTTGGCATGAATGTTCGCATCTACATTTAAACTAGATCTGGTGTAGTCTTACACTAAAAGATCTCCACAGACGAGCATTGCGTTTTTATGGCTAAGGAAACGTTAACTTAGTTTTTGCTTTCTGTTTCAAATTAACTGGAGCCCTAATATTCCACATGTCGATGCTCTCAATCCAGTAGATCGGTTTTATGTCAGGTGTAACTCCTGAGTGTTGATTCAGCTGCCCGTTTGCTTTACGTTTAAACGTCCTCTCTTTTTCGAATTCATACATGCTTTCTGGAATAATCTTTCACTAGAACTTAGACCATCATCTAAATTATTTGTAATTAGATCGAATTATGCGAAAATCGTACGCCGGAAAGTATAAAGTCTATATTGTCCGTTACATATGTAAACACTCAACTTCTTGACTTAGAAAAGGGTCTTCCCGGAATTCATGGGTAAATGTTACAGACTTCACTCTTTCAGTCACACAACCCCATTTTTAATTGGGTGCCTAATCCATTTATATTATTTCCCTTGGCGATTATCTCTGTGGTTTTTTACTTCCTCTCCTCACCTGGACTCTAGGCGGACTGTAGACGATCACAGTGGAATTCTCCTGTCTCGCCAATTCGACGAGATGTAGCATGCTCGTATCTACATCGAATAGTCTCATCCGGTTTAGGAATACTTCCTTGACGAGGAACGTTCCGAACCCTCGTGATCTTAGCTCCAAGATGGACCTCTGCAAAATGCATATCTGCCCTCACATGAGCGACAGTTTTCGCTCTCCATACTAGTAAGCTACACTCATTTTCCGTTTTTCAGCCAATTCGTTAAGACACTTTTACTGTTATCTATTTTAATTATAATAATAATATCTAACTGTCTATCATAAACATAGAGAACACTCCACGAGTTTGGGTACTCGTCCCGACATTCACTCGTGAGTGCTTTATTAAGTGCATTTTAAATGACAGTGACAGTATACGCATGTGTGCTAAGCAAAGTGCTTCATTTATTTATTTATCTATTTTCGGTTAGGTCCTAAAAGACGTGGACCACTGTCAAATATTTTGAGCCATCCGGTCCACGTTGTCTATCACGTTAAACCGCACAATGATACTCATCCTGTGCGTAATCTTCCTGTGACAATACGGGGTAAGTCGGATGCCACGAGCATTCGATCGTCATCCAAATCTCTTTTTACCAGATAAAAGCATGCACTGTTTGCCACTTGTGGAAAATCGGATCCATCTGATCTGTCGGCTGTCCCCTCACTCAAGTGAAGTAAACTGTAGAATATCCCATATACCTTCCCTGTGTTATCTACTTTATCGTTCAGTCAAAAATAGTCTTACACCACGGCATTTGATGCCTCATGCCCTGCGCATGGATTTCCTGTACAAACTCAGTCAGCCAGTACTGGTGCTCAGTTTTTCTGTCCAACATTCCCCCATCTTTACCCAAACCGGGCACTTTCGACTACCGTTGGCTGCTGAAAAATAAAATTGTTTTCTTAACTACTATAGGGGTAAAGCGCTTCAACGTGATGCATTTTTAAATTTATTAGCGTCGTCTTTCAAAACATTTGAATATGGACGCAGCATTCACTCTCATTGTCGGACACTACTCTTAGGAAAGATTTACTATGGGCGCATTCGGTACTCTTACAGAGAGTCTTGTTGCAGTTAAACATCAAGTAAGCTTCTGGTATGGATTCGAAGCTTTTTAATCGGCCGCTCCCAGACTGTCCACGTCAGTGACCAAGAGTCTTCAGGAGTTACCGTTAAGATTAGCATTCCCAAAGACTCCGTTCTTGGCCCTACTCTGTTTATTATATACCTACGCGACCGTAAAAACGAACTGGATTGCGATGTCGCAATGCTTGTTGATGATATAGAGATCTGGGGTAAAATACAAAATTAAGTTGACAGAGCTCGATTTCAGATAAACCTGGACCATCCCGAGCAAAGGTAAAACAAAAAGAGAACGCCGCAAGACGCAAGTGCTACGGACCAGTGACGCCAGTATTCAGAACACGTCATCATGTCCACATTGTCAACGGGATTTCTGGTCACCAATCGGCCTCGTTGTATATCACTTTTGTCCTAATGACAAAACTGAGGCTCATCTCACGACAAAAAAGTACTACCGCTGCCACTATCAAGACAGAGAGAGGCACCCCTACCCTCCTGAAAAATTACTATCATCGTTCATTCTGCGAA
Source organism: Spirometra erinaceieuropaei (assembly GCA_902702965.1). Taxonomy (NCBI): domain Eukaryota; kingdom Metazoa; phylum Platyhelminthes; class Cestoda; order Diphyllobothriidea; family Diphyllobothriidae; genus Spirometra; species Spirometra erinaceieuropaei. Next base: position 337,347 of record CACRXP010000673.1, on the reverse strand, counting down.
CAGTGTAGGGTCGATTCCAACGTGTCTCCACTGCGACCGTACTTTCTCATTGTTCACAAACCTGGTTAGTCATTATGGGCAAGAAGACTAAGATATTGTTAGTTAGATCAGGATGCCTGCTTTTAATTTCAAGTTTGTCCTTCCTCTGAGAAAATCACAGTGGTTAAGAATGACTACGTAATTATTTTGAGTGCTCTCTGCTGATTTTCGAAGTACTTTAAAGTTCGAACATATTTTTGGAAAAAATAAACAGAATGCAACTTTTTGCACCCATCTTGTGATGCATCAAGTTTCTCTTAACTTCTCTTCAAGAAGCAAAGTTGTCGATCGATCTGAAAAGTTTGCAAATAGGGTGTTTTCAAGACCATGAAATTTCTATCTTAAAAGCACATGCTTCTCCGCCACCTAATGTTTCACACGTAGCATGCACAGTGGTCCATATTTCTTGCATAATTAATACGTTATATAGGAAGCCTTCTGAATAACGTGCTAAGATTTACGATTTTCCTTAAATAAAAGTATAAAGGTGGTAGTGTTGATACCCTAAACGAGGGCGAAACTGTAGGTCGGGTGCAAAACTAATCGGGACTTTCGAAAAATTGAAAGCTTTACAGAACCGTTTCTTCGAGTAGATATCTTGGAAAACACGTTAAAACACATAATGTATAAGAAACTGTGTTTTTTGTGTATTCTTCACATAAAATAGGCCTTGATCTATATGAGTACCATAAATAAGTGAAAAATTTCACACTTTAGGCATTCGGACTGTCGGATGGTACCGAGCCTTTTGATGTCCCCTCTTAGACTGGACTATAAGCGGACTGCGATCGATCAAGTAGGGTTACTCCTGTCTCGCCGCCTTGACATTTGTTTCTGCTGTCTGCCCTAAAATGCCATGGTCGCATTTGCAACGAATAGTTCCATCCGGTTTAGGACTTTTAACTTGACGGGGACAGTCTCGAGTCCTTGTATATTCTCACCTGCAGGATTTGTAATCGTATCTGAAGGGTTAGAGGCAGAGCCCTTGCTGATCCTACTTATGTATGATGATGTTGCAGATTCGCTCTCAAAATAAATTTGTAAACGTTTAAAATGTTATCAGTCCGCGGTAAATTAATAATAAAGAAGAACATCTGGTCACTTGGAGTCGGTACGGAAAGACCGAGTATGACAGAGTGTTTTACAAAGCTGACTGTGAGTAGTCGTGTTGTAGAAGTCGGTTTCTGTCAAAAATTACGCGAGTAAGTGTTCTTTTAAACATACAAATTATGTCGACTGTCACCATTTCATGTGGTAACGAGTTCCATGGTGAGACAGCCCGTTGGCTGAAAGTGAACGTCCTACGGTCTAGCGGCGTAAGTTCGCTCTGGACTTCCTAAGGATGACCGTGGTATTGGTTTGTAAGGGCAAACTCAAAGAAGTCCTCCGATCTTAGTGAATAACCTCGGCCACGGACAAACTGGAAAGTTCATAGTGGAATGCAGTTTCGTCGCCTATGGGATAGAGGGAATAAGCCAAGCACGTTCACTCTTTCTTGGTATTACAAATGTTTTAGACCATCGACCACATTCGTCGCTCTGCGTTGCACTTGCTCAAGCAGGTCGATATGCTTCGTCATCCATGGTGAAGCTGCTGGCATTCCGTACTCCAGGTAGGGTCTTACATAGACGCCGAAGAGTTCAGGAGAACATGATTCAAATGCACTTCTGATCCAGTGTAGAATACTCGTTGCGTTCTGGTCCATCTACCTACAGTGCTCTGATCATTAGATTTGTTGTCGTCCATAAACCCAGATCTCTGTGCCTTTCTACATTTTTAATGCCGTCCCGATAATAAAGTACCGATTCTTGGGAGAGGCATTTCGACCGGTTTTTAAATGTAGGACCACGCATTTGGGCACAGTAAACCTTAAATTCGTCGTTTTACCAAGCATTTAGTTTTTCGATATTCGACTGCAACTTTTTTGCGTCATCATAGCACTTGACTTCACTCCATACTTTTATGTTGTCCGCAAACATGAAGGCCTCGTAATCCAGTTTGCGTGTGCAGTCATTAACATAAATCAGAAAGAATAGTTGGCCTAAAACAGAACCCTGTGGGACACCACTTTCCACCTTTGCCCACTCCGAGGTAGAGACCCCAACAACGACTCTTTGGACTCTGGATGTCAGAAAACTCCTTATCCATTTGAACGTTCCTCCCGGAATGCCAGCGTTCCTGATCTTCTGTAAAATAAGTCTGTGAGAGACATTGTCAAAGGCCTTTTTGATTTAAAAAATATGACATATACTGGGTAACCCTTGTCTGTGGCTCCTGTCCATTTCTCGTGCGAACAAATAGCGCTCGCGAGGCAAGAACGTACTGGACGAAATTGGTGATGGCATCATACAATATTTTGTTTTTTATCCAGGCATTCAGTCGGATGTCTTTTGATAATGCAGTGTATTATTTTACACGCGATACAAGTAAGATTGACGGGAGAATAATTTTCGCAGTCAAGACGTGTACCTCCTTTATAGATTGGGGTGATTGATGCGCACTTCCATTCTTGCGGGTGTTCTTTTTCAAATGACTCTTGAAATATTATAGAGGGCGGCTCGTACAATTAATTAGCAAGTTCTCGCAGTACTAGTGCGGGATTTCTAGTTGGGCCAAGCGATGTGGCAGGTTTCAGTCGGAGTAGTTCGACTCTAAAAATTTCCGATGAAATGTGCGGTTCCTTGTTTAAGGAGGGTAGAGAGGGGGTAAGAGGGGAAAGGAGGTGGAAGGAGATACTGATTGGCAAGCAGATAAAAGGGCAAATATAGAATTAGGTTCTCGGTTGAAGACGGACGGAAAGAAATCAGAAAGGAGGGATGCCTTGACCTGATCGTCAGTCTCCACATTTCCATCTGCAGACCCAAGGTCAGGAAAGGAGTTCCTGGACTCTTTTAGTACTTCGTACATAACCCTATAGTATTTTCGGGTGCTCCAAGGAATTTTGGAGTATGTTCAGTTCGACTAACTTTCGAAGTCTGGAAGCCTTGCTTTTACAATTGTTGCTTTGCTGCGTATATTCTCTTAAGTGCTCTTAAGAGCCGGTTAGTCTGTAACGCCGCCAAAGACGATTTCTTTTTTTGAAAGATGCCTGTAAGTTTGAGCTTATCCGCTTTAAACAGTTTGCAATTGTCCTTTTTCTGAGAGGGCAACTGAAATAAAAAATCTCTTCCGGTAAGCAGCGAAAAGCATTTCAATGGTTGTCTGCTCCACCATGCGGTTCTGTCTCCCATGATACCGCCTAAAATTCTATTCTCATGAGAGAATGGTTCACTTCCCAAATGTTTATCTTCCGCCTGTCAGGCAGAATTGGTTTGGAAATCAGTGAATACTCGAAGTACAGGGTACTGTGGTCTCTTGACCCTAATGGCGGTGGGTTCTGCAGTTCTAACACATTTTCCTCCTTTCGGGTAAAAAAAGATCAAGGCAATTTGACCATTGTTCTTCCAAAGCCCGCGATCCGAAGGTAACGCTATGACAGAGAGATTTGTCCGTTGCCCATTGTAGTAGCCGGTGATCAAAGTTGTCTTGCGACCCTTGCGCCGTCCATGTTTGCCAATCAATTCCAGGAGCGTCAAAATCCCCAACAAGGAGGACATCTTTCTTCTCACTGGTTTTACTTAATTCGGTAACGAGAATGAAACCTTTGTCAGAAGTCTGGTTAGGCGGGCGATACACCACCAAAAGCGTCAAGGGTCGGACATACAGAGCAGATAAAGTGATGCTTAATTGTTCCACATCCCGTACCAGACTATGTACCTCAGCCATAGCGCTCAGCTTTCAAGTGACATAAATTATGACTCCTCCCCCACGACTTGGTCTACCTCTCCTGAATTGCTGGTATCCTCTACGTGGTATTTCTGGATTTGCGATATCTTCAGGAAGCCACGTTTCGGTGTAGGCAATAATGTCTGGCTTAATTTCACCAACCAAGTCTCTTAGTTTGTCGGGTTTATTGAACGGGCTTTTACATATGCGGAAATAACCTTCAATGATTTCTTCGTTGGGGAGATGCGGCCTTCAATGTGACAGGTTTTGACCACAGTAAAAACACTTTGGTTTAGATTATTTTGTCATTTTGATTCCAGCCCTGTCTCTCCTCTGTCAATTCTCTCCCTCAATTCTGTTCTCAGTTTCCTCGTTTTCAGCCCCACCGTCGGTCCGCAGTCCGGCTGCAAAAAACGCTTCTTTGGGCGAGCGCCTTAGGGCCATTCTTCCTTCTAACGGGAGCGCTGCCTGGACTTCGTTTTACAACATAACTTTTAGGGGTCTTGGGGATGTTTGTAGGCAAGGCCTGGGTCTGATTTGCCTAGTCGGAAAACTTTTTTACGGTGAATATTTTCCCGTCCTTCAGGACTGCACTGCCATATTTAAAAAAGAAGGTCCAGATCATGCGTTACCCTGTTCTTCGAAGTACAGGACGCGAACATTTGGGCATCCCTTGTTACGATCCTCTCCGACCCGCATATTCAGCTTCTCATGAGCGACAGTTTTCGTTCATTAAAAACTTATTAAATTACATTCGCTTTATCTTTTAGAAAAGTGAAAACGTTCTTTTCCGCTGTTCGCCAACCGTTTTTCATATTACACTACCTATTTTATAAGCGTAAAATAAACACAGTACAGTGTTGTCTACGCGTTCTAAAGTGCTGTCAGAAATGCGTATTCACTTACCACGAGTGTACCCCTCCGAGTGCTAAGTAAAACAGTTTATATCTAAGTTCGGCCTCTATTTTAATAAGTTAAGCTTGGTCGGGAATAAGACTCCGAGATTGGCCCTTGGTCTAGTCCGAAGATTGTCCAGAGTAGACAGACAAACGTAATCTAAAATGGACAAAAAAGTGTAATGAGTTCGTAGTGCCGCTAGGGCACAAGCTAACGAATGTGTGGATAAATCGATGATGCTTCATACCACCAAGAAGTTAAAACGCATGGGGTTTACATTTTCGAGGATAGCGGTAGGGGTTCCTTCAGTTGCATAATCTACTGAAACATTTTTTGTAAACTCCGGTTGCGTGATGCATAACAGAACAAATGTAAAGGCGCTTGGGATGTTAGCAGATGCATGAATCAAAGACTTTGCGTTCATTGGGACCAAAAACCTAAAGTAGAACTCCTCGGTCGGGCCAACATAATTGACCAATAGCATTCGATTCCTCAGCAACAGGATGCTAGTTTTGATATCGACATCGTCTTGTGTATTCATCTGTCTGATTTCCGGGCCAGGAAACATTACACCAGTCAAGGGGAATGTGCCATATAAATAAATAAATAAATTTTTATTTTATGCCAGTTTACAGGCATTGTCAAGGGAAGCGTTTAAACATAAATCCGACCGGCAGTGAAAAAAACTCCTGAGCTAAATGGATAAAAATATAGTTGATGGTGGATTTTATGGTTTGGAGGGCTCAGGAGAAAAAAGTGACGGCGGTGGTTGAATATCGACCGTCAAGAAGGGGGGAGGTTGCACGGTATCGGAGATTTTCGGACGTCAAATTCCTTTCATGAAGTTGGGGATAGTCAAAGTAGAGGCGTTGAGGAACAGCTGGTGAGACCGTCCATAGTGTTCAGAGACCACAAACGCCATCGCTACGGTACAGTCGATCAGTAGATTCAGAACCCAAAATTTGTGGGAGCTTTTCTGAATGCAAAAATCGAGTAATAGTTCTCTTAAACAGAGGATAATTTTGCAGCGTTTTCACAATCATGGGTAGCTTATTCCAAATAGCAATTGCATTTACAGAAAAGAACCGACGATATTTAACAGTACGTGCCAGAGGCAGAAATAAGAAGACCTCACGGTGACTGTTAAGTCGTGGGTGGATATGATGTCTTAAAGAGGTGAGTGGGTTAAATGTGTGATTATATAAGAGTTTAAATAGCAAAAAATAGTCCCTTTTGTAATCTACGGAACCATAAAGGATCAAGGCCTGTAAGCCGGCAACGTTCTTGGTAAGACAAATGTCGGTGTGCTGGGGTTAAAATTCTCTTAGTAAAAAAGTGTTGAACGGATTCAATTTTCTTCCGCTCAGTAGCACGCATGAGGCTAAATGAAAACGAACAGTATTCCAGACCAGGTCTAACGTACATGTTGAAAAGGCGCATTCTAATGTCCCTAGTTTTAAAATTTCGGAGGATAAACCAGGTCGTTCTGCGTGCTTTGGAGACTATCAAGGCACAGTGCTCCGAGAGATTGAGACTCTTGGAGTATGATACGCCCACATCCTTTATAACCCCAGGCACATTTATTGCGTGACCTTCAATACTTAATTGAGGTTGGCGGTCGTCGCCAACCACCATGACTGAGCACTTATGCCAAGAAAGAGCAAGGCGCCATGTGCGGCACCACTGGGCGAAAGCCTGTAGATCGATCTTTAGGAGCTCAAGCACGATGTCACGATCTGCCGGCTTATATCGATATGCAACTTTAAGATCATCGGCATACATGAACGGCTTACCATTCTGAAATAAATCGGGTACATGATTAACGAAAAGGCAAAATAAAAGCGGGCCGAGTGCACTACCCTGAATGACTCCACTCCTCACACGTGTGGGGTTGGAGATGGTATTGGAAATCCTAACTCGTTGTGTGCGAGTGCCCAAATAAGAGGATATAAAATTCAAAAGTTTGCCACCTATTCCGAAAGAGGACAATTTCCAGAGGAGAAGAGCATGGTCAACACGGTCAAAAGCCTCAGTGAAGTCGAAATATACTATGTAAAGTGCGAAACCATGGTCCCTAGATTGGAGAACATAGTCAAAGAAAGAGAGTTGACAGGTGTCACAAGATCGAGCTTTGAGGAATCCATGCTGAGCAACACTCAGTAAGTTATTTGCTGTTAAGTGACACATCGTCTTATCCTTGATCAACGTCTCTAAGATCTTCGAAACTGCGGGGAGGGTGTTTATTGGCCGAAAGTCATCAAATGATGTAGGTTTGCCGTGCTTAGGAATTGGCAAAATGTGTGATTCCTTCCACAAGGTAGGATAAGTTTCACTTTCAAGAGCAAGATTTAATATCTTGCATAAGAGGAATGGGAAGATCTTATTTGCATCGGCTTTTAAAATGCTTACTGGGACACCATCAGGTCCTGGACTATAAGATTGACGAAACCGCCGAATTGCAACAGTCACATCCCACAGAGTGAAAGTTATAGTTTCTAGAACGGCCCGGGTCAATGACTGGATGGTCGGAAGCGGAGTGGTCGAGTCATCAATAAACGCATTTGACAGGAAATCATTGAAGCTATCCGCGGTTAACTGGGCATCAACTATGGGATTTCCGAGATCGTCTCGAAGGATGGGATACTGCGTCTTTCTCTGAGTTCGTATTTTTCTAGAGAAAAGTTTCGAGACACTTAACGAATGGTTTTCGGTAAACTGGACCTCTTCGGCTAGCTGTTTTTTCTTCAGAGAGTCTCTTAGCTCGATCAAAAATATCACCAATCAGGGGCAGGACAGAAACATCGTTCTGAAGATGGAAACGGCGATAAAGCCTGCGCAATCTGCGACGAAAGGGTGAGGGTAGGAAAACCTCATCCCCAACATTAATAATTTTCTTACGGGGGACAAAACGAGAAATAAGCGGATTCAAAATTTCGTACAGATTTGCAGTGCAAACATTTACATCCGGACTAAGGAAGAAATCAGTCCAGTCGTAGGAATTAAGGTGTGTTAATAATTCGGTCGAGCGAGTTGATCGGAAATTGCGGAAAAAGTTATACTTTTGGGACGACATTTCGTCAGCCTCGAATTCCAACGTTGAAACAACTATGTCATGGTCTGAGCCCCCGAGTGGGCCTAGGGATGACACTGACGATGGCAAGCAGCCTCTACAGAAAATTAAGTCAAGTATACTTGAGCCTCGGGTGGGAAAATCGACAACCTGAGTCCACATCCCGACATCCACAGCCTCAAGAAAGTCATCGAACCTTCTGGGGCCTGAAGGCGGAGACCAGCGGACTTCAGGGAGATTAAAGTCACCCGCAATCAGTTGATACTTAAAACTTAAGTCGGCCGCAGCATGAAATGCCTGTGAGAGTAAACTATCAAACTTGTCATTGGCGTTGGGAGGACGATAGACACAGCCAACGAGTAAGGAGAACTTATTTTTTAGTGCAACTTGGAGCCAGCAGCTGCCTTCTACTGCTGAAAAGTGCGGGAGTTCCAACGTCAAAAATGTAAGTGTTTGCTTAACGTAGACGCAGCTGCCCCCACCACGGCTAGCTTGGCGATCATTTCGAATGCAATTATAGCCTAGAAGCGAGAGTTCGGAGTCAGCTACTGAGGCTGATGCCCACGTCTCAGTTACTAAAACAATATCAGGACAATGGACGAACACCTGAGTCTGAAGCAAAGGCGTCTTATTAAGCAAGGATCTGGCATTTAAAACAAAAAGTTTGAAGGGAAAGGCTGTTTGTTTCTGAGGGAAGTGGGCTACATCGTCCAGTTCTGGGCTGCCCACGGAGCAAACGGTCCGGATGCACAAAGCAGGCCCCCTAATTGCGAGAAAGATTGTCGATGAGTGAGAGTGATGGATTATAAATTTGCCGATACGCTTCAATCGTCACACCACATGCACTCCTAATTATGTGGGTTTTTTAGCTGTATTTGTGTGCGTCAAGCAAGAAATTCACCCAGAGGACGTCTGCTGCCGTGACCTTTAGCAGGTTCTGGTTCAAACGTCACCGAAGTTGTCGAAGGACTAAAGGAATTTACCCTACCAGTTACTAAACCGTGCTGTTCGTTGTGTCTCCCTGCATCAGTTAAGAAAAAGATGTGATTCTTAGAAGAAGAAGAAGAAGAAGAAGAAGAAGAAGAAGAAGAAGAATTACATTCGTATGAATTTTTGCATTCCTGCAAGAACCCACCATCAGATAAAACCGCGGATAAGGTTGAGATTAAGGCAACTTATCTTATCCTCCACTGCTTCCCGAAACTGACCTTTCTGCTTTTACTGGCCTTACAGTCGTGCTCTTCGTTTTGATCATCAAATTATCTTTCCTTCTCCCTGGTATCAAGATGGTAGCTTCATTCGGAAGATGGAATTCAGAGCACACAAATGACTTTAAATGTTCAGACTGGTTTCGATTTTTAGGAAGTGACTAAGGAGTTTTTAATATTCGACAGCATTTTCATACTCGAAGTGTTATTGTTTAACGTCGAAAAACTTTTTATGTGCACAGCAGGAGGGGATCTGACCACCATCTTTTGGGTGAATGGACGTTCCTTACCCGAACGTTTTGAAAATCACGTCTAGTCTCTTGCACACCAACAAAAACGCCCGTGCTCCGCAAATTAAATGTTACTGGACTGCAGGTTATCGTAAGTTTCCGATGGCCGTGTGTTTTTCAGTTTTGATTCACATTATCATTTAGAGATACTGCAAACTTTCATTCTTTGAATGCAAACAAATGCTCAAACTGTCGATGTCATTAGGCAAATTTCAAAATCACTCAGTGGTTTACTAATCAAATTTGTAGGAAAACTGATGGTCAAGGAACGTTTAAGAGAACCGTTTACAATTACAAATATCGTCTTTATTCTTTGAAGGTGTAGGTGTTGTTCATGCCATGTCGCTCCTTCACAGTCTTAAATCGGTCTTCATGGTTAAATCGTACCCCAAAGACCATAAACCACCTACGAGAGTGGAAATTCGGATATCCATTGTCTCCGACTCGTCAACATTGAGGATAAACATGAAACGTAAGGCAGTCTTCATTTCAACTGATACTATAACTGCGCTTTTGCCGACTATGATACATTACTCAAGGCTCGCAGAAAATACCTCGTGACAGATGTATACGCGCTGTATCTACCTCAGTATGGAAGGCAATGACAAAATTAGGAACACTCTTAATCTGCTTGTCTGCCAAGCTCACTATAATTATTGACATGCGCAGCTGATGTTTGCAAAAAATATTCATAAAAAAGATCCGTTTTTCACCTTTTAGACTGGCCTCTGTCCTATATATCGTGTAGTTCTGTTCGATTCTTCAGTATGCATTGGTGAGCAGGTACACTTACCCGTTTATGACTACAGTCATTCACATGCTCTTCAAAAATTTTTTTGTGTTGAATTACCTATATCTCGTGGTCGGAATGGTCATCTCTGTTATATCCCGTTGTCCGTGATCGTCCTTTGATATATATTTGGCAAACCGTTGTAGACATTTTTCCCAAAGTGTCACCCCGGCTCCATCTGACAACTTCTGCATCTCCAGAGAAAACCCTTTTCCTGTGCCAAGGCTTCGACTTTTGCAGATGCATACTAAAAAACTCAGGATTCCACGATTTTAATCGAATATCCCAATATTGCTGTGACCTTTGCCCCTCGAGTGCGTACAATACATTGGGTTTCCGGCTGTGCTTCTCGTCTATGTAGTGTTCGCGTTGCTTATCCTGCGCCAAACGTTGTTCGCATACACTTTCAATACTTTTTGCCAGGTCTGCTGCCGTCTTCCTATCTTGAAATCTATCCCGGCAGTCAGGCGCATAAAAGTCTACCATTTGCCACAGCGGGAAGATGCCGTTACCTCCCGCGCTTGCAGCTCGACTTAAAAAACGGGGATTGATTGAAGGCGATCAAAACGAAGGTATCTCTTTTTAGTCCCTAGTCATATAAAATTCATGAGAATTTAAAATACACCTCCAATCTCCGATTTGCTATTAAGATTGGTTAATCGCACATTGTATGTGCCTTCTCCCTTTATGGGGATGAGAGAACTAAATTTACGATAACTTAAAGAAAATACAGAAAGGCATATTTTAAAATTTCTGTCTTGACTACCTTAAACTCATCCTTTTCTGAGCGATCGAACTTACGTTCTTTTGCCCGTTATATTTGTGTCACTAAAGTCCGACTTTCATATTTTGAGGGACGCTCTCCTCTCTAATCACTATCGTTCTTTGAAGCCTGCAATTGTTCATTCATACTTTTCTGGTCACTGCTCACACCATGGTAGATGGTAGATCTATGGATGAAGCATCACGTAACCGAATAAGTGCGTTATACGCACATGTGTCAACCCTCAGCAGTAGCACTACTGTCCTGAGCCGACTGATACGTATGTGTTACAGCGCCGAACAAGCCTTATCTGGTCAGCTCTCTTGTTTGCAACATGTGCGCCCAAACGGAGGCCAATATCGGGGCGCGCAGCGTAGTGAACATTGTTGATGTTGTTCAGGGCTTCTTTACTTCCACCGCGATGCCCTCTGCAAGATTGCAATACGCCTTAAAGTAGAGTTGATTTTTTATACCCACTTTTCGGGATTTTTCTCCATAACCAACACCCTAATAGTTGGTTAGTCATTTTCCCCCAACATTTCAGTTGAGATTCTTGCTAAGCGGTGGCGTTCCTTCTCCCCCTCCAGAAGAAGAAGTGTTTGCCGAGAATTACGATGAAGACGGTGCCGCCACCCAAACTCGAATTGCCAAGCCTGCGTCCACAACTCCCTCCGCTGATCTCAAGACGATTAGCTCTGTGCCAGTGATTGAGAATGGAATTCTGGTTTACGAGTGTGCCGACTGTCCCAATCAAGCCAACCCATACCATGATTGTGTTGAATACTGCTTTGAACGCTACGGCAGGCGCACTTTTCATACGGATCAGCGCCTCGGTAGGCTGCGTGATCGCATGTTGCGTCGCTATCCTTTGCCTAGTCATTGGCTGGAGGTTGGTGATCCAACCACACAGAGGTATGATCATGGGTCTTTCCCTTTTTAAGTTTTTAATCTTCAACACGCCGCACTTTTTCAATATCAGCCAACAAATTGCCCTATTTAATTAATTGAGGTTAATTGCCAAAAAGGACCACTGAGATTACTCATTACTGTTTGTGCTGCATCAGGTTCACAAACTCCAGCTGATGTACGGCAGCCCCAGACAAATAATCAAGTAAAATGTCCACGTTACCCACGTGCACACTGTCAGAGTATAAACACCGGATCTCTTGTATTCGTCGCTGACCCCTCCTAAGAGGGCGAGAAACGTGTTGACTGTGGTATGAATTTCGGAGCTCGCCGAATTGCAGTTTTTTGGTGTATACGTACTCCTGGTTTCCCCAATTAATTTCGGCTCGGTGAACGCAGATGCTCCCAATTATCTTGCCCCATGAGTCAAAATCTGTTGTCCGCCTCGGGTACTATTCAGTCGATTTGACAGGCTGTGTGCTAGGCCACAAAGACGGCGAAGTTTTATGCTCGATTAAAGTAACTTTAGTGTAGTTGGTGTACCTTTGACCATTTTGAGTGAATGCTGACGTTATGGTATTATTTTCTAAAGTTTGTTCGACTAGAATGATATGCAATCTCTCTAAGCTCAACTCTTTATTTCAGCGCTGTAGTCTAACGAATTATTCCCTTCAACACCACAGTTTTTTTTAATTACCGGTTTAACTGGCGATCCTAACCTTACGTTGCGTGCTTTACTGTCTTGAGCACTCCCTAAAGCACGTTATCGTCGGTTATTAATGTTAACAAAGTTTTGCGTACCCCGATCGGGCAGCAGTGTATAAATTTGACGGTGGGTTCTGCACCCCTTGGCGGTCCAGCATGCCGCATATCCAAGGAGGCCGTTTATCCTACGTAAGTTGGCATGTTGAAGTCAGATACAGCTAGAGGAATGCTCTCCTACCAAACGAGAAATCCTACTAGATTGCAACTTGTACTGAGTACCACTATTTGCCAGCTGGAAAGTTCCCCTGCCATTAGATTTAACTTTCCATGTTCGTAATCTACCCTCTCCGTCCTTGAAGGTGTCAACATTCCCACCTGAAATTTAACCTCTCTTTCGAGTTTGCCACTCCTCCTCAAACCACATTCAGTCTTACCGTGTGTACCATTCTGGGTTCGAATCAAAATCGTCGTGACCCGAAAGTTCGACCGTCGACTCCAACGACGTCCACCGTGTGCTACACAGCAACGTGCAGCAGGTACGGCAACTTGTGCGTGATTCTTGCACAACATCTACCACACTCTCTCTCCCCCACCTGAACCCGGTGTCAAGATAGAGCCAAGAAGACCGGAGTCGGGCGAGGGCGCAGGTGGATGGCACGGTCGAGCCCGCACCTTAGCGCTCCAATCCACACCCTCTGGTCCACTCAGCAAATGACCAGGTTTTGACCATCAACAACAATGGGGGCGCGGTAGGGGTCCCAGTATGCGCGACTTCTGCCGTCAACCGGGTCTGCCACTACACCCCGAAATGTTGGCATTTGTTATGATGCGCAAATTCGGTAACGCCTGCCACAATCCGATATGACCCCCGTGTTGGTCCAGCGCATCTACCACGTGGCCCGTTTTGGGGGCACCCGTCATGATCCAGTTACATAGAAACCCATTTGATGTAGTCTGAATGACTGTGAAAAGTAATGATGCCTCGAACACCTTGGCATCTTCACCATCCGGTGCCGGAAGATGTAACGCCTCAGAATATTTTGACGTTGGTAATGTTTGTCTTCCTGCGGAAACATGGAAACTAAGCGAGTACTCTGCATGGCATTAACAGCAGTTATGCCAAGCATTTGTGGCTCCAAGGGCTTTGTTGCCTTGGCAGCTGGGTAAGGTCTCACCTGGTCTGCCTACTGGATACCTGGTGGAACGATCGTCAGTGAACACGGGCTGAAAAATACGCAGTTTCTGATGACGAAACAATCAGGGGTCAGCAGCGACAGTGATGCAGAGGACTGGCGTCTGGCACGCGGGTTGCAACACCCAATGACGACACTCTGACATGGCGACCGTGAGCTACCGTTAAATGACTTTGATTTTCATTGTTGCCATGCAGGTGGATCGTTGAGGCAAAACACTAAGGGAAACAACTTGCCTGTGTTCAGAATTCTCAGAAAATCTCCCGAAGAATGTTCAATTCGAGCATTGCGAGATACGTTACGGCGTCTGCGGGAAGTGACATGCTCAGCCACCCTGGTCTATCATTATTGATGAATAATACGCGTGTTGGATCACTCAACTGACAGCTGACACTTAGTATCTGATGTGTAAATGTGCTAGCACTCCTCGATCCTGGTGTCCAAAGTTGGATGACGCACTGTCCTCGTCAGTACAAAGTGGATCCTGGATTTGGGTAGGCCCTTCAGAAATCGAGATCGCGAAAGTTAGCTCCCACTTCCGTCCCTATGTTCGTGGCTCCTGCAACTCTTCTGGTAGACATGCCGTGATGATCGTTCGCGTAGGACAGGCGAATCAGGCGCTGCTCGCTTGAGGATCGACCCCTGACCGGTTGGCGTACCTGTTCCTGAAATGTCACTGTATTAACAGCCCCGTCATTTTGGTCGGCGAGCCAACCCAAACTGTTGACCAGCGCAATGCACCAGTCTTTTAATTTGCAGCCCCAAGAGTTAGTTTAGAGACTCCTTCACTCTGATCTTCTGATTATTACCGGACACTGGTATGCCAGGACTGAGTTAAGTGACTCTTCGACGGCAACTGTAATTGGACTCTCTGGGCATGCGTCTCGATGAAGCAACGGTGGATGACTGTTGATCATCGACGGCTGGTACGGGCCGTTTGTCACCAAAAAGACCGTCTATAAATCGTCTTGAACGTCTTTGCACTTGCTGGTCTGGTGACTGTCATGACGTCAGAATGGCCGCATCCTAGTCAGCTCAAGTTCTCCAAGCTGGATGCATAGTCGCAGATCCTTACGTGGCAGCAAAATGGGTAACGCCTATGGTTCTGATCATGTTTGCATTCGCACACGTGAAAACTCACCTCTCATGCACGCTGAGAGAATTCTTCGATTCAGTCCGAGGCGCCGGAATGAATTAATTATCACAAGGACCCGTCAGTTCTCGTTAGATTCAGCTATCACGATTCTGGAACATGACGAAGACCATTGGAACGAAGTGTCCACCTCGATGTAGCCGACCTTGTAGGTCGGTGATACCCGCAAATTCTGTCAACTTAGTGGTCACGTTAGTGGCAGGCCCTCAGCACTGAATGACTGTCAACAACAACTTTCTCGCTGAAAAATTAGCTAAAGTCGAGCCCTAAGCGATCGCTTCGAAGGCCTTCTCAACCTCGACGGTTAGCTCATCAAAGTTCACCTCGCATGGTCAGCATTTTAGCCGTCTCTAGCCTCTAAAGTGTCTTTTTGCCCTCCGTCCTGGAAAAAATAATCTCTGCAACACCGAGAATAGACGTCCCAGCCCCGTCCCGCGGGCGTACTGAGATGATGTCGTTCTTGATGACTGGACCAGTTCATCTATGTGTCATATGAGAACTATTGCGCCGATATTGCTGCGGGGTGCTTTATCATTCTCATTTGCAGGCACTTTCGGTGCGCGTGAGCCGAGGAAGAGGCGTAAATAACTTGGGTTCCAAGCTGAACATGGATTGTCCTAGCAAATACTTACGCAATAATGCATGTTCGTATTCCTCCTTGGCCACCAACCACCGACATTCATTTGCTTTGTCGATTTTGCTGAAGCGCTCGACTCCGTTCATCATGAGTCTCTCTCTGTCAAGAGTTTTCGCAATGATCATGGTCTACCATCTTACAGCAACAACCCTCCCCTCCCCCCATGCTTTTACAGTAGGTGGTCTAACTCATGAAATGTCAACAGAAATTCCGAAATGCGTTTCCGTTTCGAAAAGATTAATTAAGTAGGGTTGTAAAACTAGTCAGCCTGCAACATAATTCGATAATCTTTCAAATACCCCAGGATGTCGGCTTTCGAACGAACTTCTTTTAGGCTGCATCCAAAAACCATACTCCGTAAAAAATGGCAACTTAAGTAGCATGCATTTTTTTCATTGATTTTCGATGCCCTTAAAGATTCAGTTATATTTCATCGAAAACATGCATAACAATATTCATTCTTTGTTCATTCAGTAGAGCATTACGTGAAATGGCCGTTCATAAATCGTCATGTCTCTGCATTTACCAATGTGGCTTGTAAAGTTAACAGTATGGATCAAATCCACTGCTTAATTTTATGAACCCTATATGGTCTCTATTACCGTAGAGAAATGTGTGGTTTTCCGTACGCGGAAAATGTACGGCTTGTAGTTTGAAAACCCTGAACCCAAGTGTGACGATAGAGCGGGTTAAAAATTATTCGGGAATTGGACAACTTTTTTAAAACCGAATTATGTCCCTCCCTCGAGTATAAAATTAGAAGAAGACGTAATTTTCTACCGAATGAGTAAAAGAATGAATATTCTTGTACATGTTTTCCGTGACATATAGTTGAATTTTTAAGGGCATTGAAAATCAATGGGAAAAATGCATGCTACTTAAGTAGCCATTTTTTTCCGGAGTGTAGTGTTTGCATGCAGCTGGAAGGAAGTTCATTCAAAAGTCAGCATCCTGAGGTTGCTGAAAAATTATAGAATTATGTTGCAGGCTGACTAGTTTTACATCCCTACTTGATTAATCCTTTCGAAACGGAAACGCATTTCGGAATTTCTGTTGAGATTTCATGAGTTAGCCCACCTACTGTATATTCGGTTAAGCGTGCATCGACTTCTCATTCTGTCGCCCATCCTGTTTAACTGTGCAATACTTTGCGGATTAGAAGCCAGCGGGCGCGGGCTGACTGGCCTTGATCATGCTGACGTTATCACTTTGGTAGCGCCAAGCCGTAATGTTCCGTAGAGTTTAGTATCATGATCGAAAATGTCCAATCTGTCTGTTTATATCCAAACGCATGGAAAGCAGAATATTTTAGAACTGCGTTTCCGATCAGGGCTAGGCAACTCTCGTGATTAATGGTTGTCCTTCGTTATTGCCATCAAACAGACTGTGTAACGACAACATCGTCACCCTGACGGACGCTAATCACATTTTTGTGCAGGCCTTAGTATGTATATCTGAATACGTCGCCACAAAGGGCTGTGTGGGCCAGACACCTGTCTGGCCAATTCCCCGAAGAGTTTTGAATACAGGGAGACGCACGTGAAAAACTGGATATTCTCAGGTGCCGTTGTATCAGACCGATTCGTCGAGTGAGGTGCGTTTAACTCCTCTTAAGGATATTTCAAATCATCCAAGATTGGCAGCCGAGGTGGTCTGTGCACGTTGTTCGTCGTCCGCCACGACTTCGATGCTACTGTCCAAGATCTGACGCGATTGCCTAATCGGAGACGGAGAAGATGTCAACGCAAAGTCGGACTGGACACAGACCTGCGAGACAGAGTATGGTTTCTGGATCATTGGTCTTTGCCACTGGAAACAAGGGCTGATCAAGCGCTGCAGTTACGCTGCCGCATATCGTCAAGCAACTAGGTGATCTCCGCGACAGCTTGGAGGCAGTCTGGATCAGGCGTGGTCGCACCCATTCCAAGCCCTTTACATCGCCATCTCAAAAGTTTGCCGTCGTCGTCGTCATCGATTGGGCGAGATAGTTGCTTCCTACATGAAAATTTTGCTTCATTACGATTGAATTTCGTGGTATCTGCTTTAAGCCCTCTCTCTTCGCTCACTGACTGCATTCCGATCGTATGACAAACCTCGGATCACTGAAAATGGCGTGGGCGGGTAAGGATAGGGTATGTGGTCGTGCTAGGTTTACCACGCTAGACTCGCTACTGAATTCATTCAAGTAGACGTTTTTCGACTAGGTTACTGCCCGTGTGTTGTGCGTGCAGTGCATGAACTCAGGTCTGCCCATATCACACACGTACCCTGTCGCTTAAGCACTCAAAACATTTTATCATCTTGATCTCATAAGAATCAATTGCTACCGTACCCTCAGTCCGGAGATAAACCACGTTATCTTATTGGAAACCGGCTCAAGCCACCACTCCTAGCCCCTCGAATGGGGCAAACATGCCCCTGCTCCTCATTGTGTCGTCCTCAGTCTCTCTTTCCTCCCATCACGTACCAATGGTATGACCGAGTAAAACGGACAATAGATAAGTCGGATGCATTTGTTAGCGTTCTTCAGAGCCGTGAGATACCAACAGAGGTATGCGTATACCTAGACCACTTAATTGACTATAACTTCTGCTGTCGTATCTGGTGCAAGGTTATTGGTTGTTGTTTCGTGACTTTTGTCACCCGCTCGGACTTTGTCTGCTCGCAGGAGTCAGTGGATCGATGTAATTCCATTCTTGTGTGGTTTAAGGTCTCCGCCCAACGCTGTGCACACTCCGTGTGCAAGTTACTCAGTGAGAATTGTGCAGTCGTCATTATGGAAACGCAATTTGATGTAGTACATTGCTCACGTTCCTCCATGATGGGGGCTCCTCTAGGGTGCCACATCGGTGGGAGGTTTCTTACTTCTCATATTAGGGAGGAAGCATTGTAGGTTGGTCCTCGATCCGAGAGAGGTCTGAGTCGTTCCGCCAATTTACAGTCTTCCAGACCGCAATGTCGCGAAATTTTCAAAGCACGCCAAATTTATTATGCGGGGGAGTACGCCTGGGAACAGCCCTTGACTCCCCCCAGCGTAAACCAGTGCCAGGTTCTTACCCGTTCTTTGGATTTGTGGTTGCGCTCATTGCCTTTTGTGGCTCCGCTTGCTCTAACGAGACTTAGAGCTCTCGGATGTCAAGTCACATTAACAAGGAGCCATCCTAACCTCACTTTCAGCCCAGCTGACCGGTTTATCCCACCCGTTGGGTCCCTCTGAGCTGCGACCCTTAGGGCACAGGGCTAGCTTAAATTCACAAGGAGGCCTCGCAATCTGACCGTCAGTCCAGCTGACCCTCTGAGCTACGACTGCCAGGACATAGGGATAACCCGAATGCTCGTCCGACTCGTTATAGTAACATCCTTTCTGTCCTCACCCCCCCCCCCGTACTTCATCCCCTTTGATGTCGAAAGAGAGAGTCTTTGTAAACCTGCCGCTGCTCATCTCCCCGGCACGCTTCCGTCCACTATCTAGGTTCTACTACTGGAACACGACAACCGACGACGTCTCCTGGCTCTCACCCCTCCATCCACGCTCCATCGTGACCAGGTCGGCGGAGAAGTTGAAACAACAGGCCCTACGCGAGCGCGAGGCAGCGCTGGCCGCAGCGGGACATGCCAGTGCTGCTGCGCTGGCCGCAGAGGAGCGTGAGAAAGGCGGCGAGGATGGGTGGCGGTCAGGCACGATCAAACGTCGACGTCGCAGTTCGGGCTCCCAGTCCAGCTCTTCACGCTCTCCCTCACCAACCGCCTCAAGGCAGGAGAAGGAGGCGACGCGAGAGGAAGAGGAGGCGCATAACAGTCGGGGCAATTGGCCGCCCACGGAGGCGTCCGCAGTCCCACCCTTTCCCCTGCCACCGCCTCCGCCACCTCTCAGTGGCATGAATGTGCCCCCTCCGGGCATGCAGATGATGCCCCCTTCGGGTCGATTCGCCGTCCCCGAGCCACCCTCTATGCCACCGCCCTCATCTACATTCCAGGCGTCGACGAATACCGGTAGCAATCGCCGATGGGAAAAGAATAACCAGAGGCCGGGAGCTCGCAATGCCGGTTCACGATGTAATTTGCTGTCAGGGTCCACTTTTACCCTATTTTGACCCTTTTCCTATGCCACTGACTACTGACTCTTTATGGGGGAGAGACATCTGGAAATGAGAGACCTCCTGAGGATGCAGAAAACATTCCTTTTTCGGGATCGGTCGTCGGACTCTCTGGCACACTGTGGTGTGTCCTTGACATTAGCATCTTTCTACTGGAAGCGTTTAGCGTCCGACACTAGGTCTGCTTCCTGGCAACCGCTGGCCACGGAGTAACGGTGAGAGTTGTGTGGGTATGGCACTTCACCTGTCTTATTTCACGAAGAAACATGCTCGGCCGGTTTTTTCCTCGGAACTCCCATGGCCCAAGTTTGTTGAAACTGCCGTCCCAGTCTCCCTCGTCTGGTTCAGTTTTATTAAGGCAAATGTAGGCGAAAGCCTTTTGACTTCCTGTTGGTTACATTAATGCCGCAAAAAACACCAATACACAAAGGAAGCTGAAAGAATGTTGGCTAAAGAACTAAATGCGACGAGCATGTAACTGTCTGTTAAATAATAGTGTGTCAATAATATTTCATGGTGTGGCAACATTGCGAAATCATCAATACTCGCTACTGAAACGTGCTAGTAACGCAGTAACGGACATTTAGGTCGTACCCAAGCATAACCGTCTTGTAAATACTAATATGTGTCAATGTATGCGTGGCGTGGAAACGTTACTCAATTATCAAAAATCATTACTGAAATGTTCAGAGTAGTGTGGAATGGACAATAAGACTTCCCACGGTTAAAACCTCCCCCTTCTATATAGTCGATTTAGACGCCTGTTTTTCATTTACACTTTATTTCTCGACCTTCGAGTTACCTTTTTAGTTAAATCTTTTTTTCCTCCTCTCCGCCGATGTTTGTAGTTGATTCTCGCCGTCGAAGAGCCGAGGACGCAGCCGATGACGAGCTGGACCCTATGGATCCCGCCGCCTACTCGGATGTGCCCCGCGGTACCTGGGTTACTGGCCTCGAGGGTCACACGCGCGGCGGACCAAGCGCGAAGACAGGTGCCGATGTAACCGCTTCTGGCCCTCTCTTCCAGCAGCGACCCTACCCCAGTCCCGGTGCTGTTCTGAGAGCAAACGCAGAGGCGGCTGCCGCTGCGGCTCAAAAACGGAAGGGCTAGTCAGAGCGGGAGGTGTCTCGACGTGAGGACTACACCTGTGCTTCTGTTATTAATTATAAATACACAATTTCACTCTTTGTTTTTGTTTGCCGGACTTGGCTCGCAGCCACCTCGAGCAACGAATTCGCGCGGTTCACATCTTATGGTGGAGGAGTGCTTACCAATCATGTTACAGGACGTGTTCGTCCCATTGTGCCTTTAGGCTCAATCTAAGGCCCTCGCAGGTAGTCGCACAGCAATTAAAAGAGCATGTAGGCAAGGAGGTATCGACGAAAACGAAAAACGCGGGGGCGGTTGTTTCGGGCGTGTTAGCCGTCGTCAGCCAGTCTTACGCGACCCAGGTCCGAACACGCGTTCATTTTGCTCCTCGGGCTTTAGTAAGCCCAACGCTCTGCCGTTGAGTTACAGGCTCGTTGTCCCTCGTTGTGACCGGGAATGTTAGCCA
Source organism: Spirometra erinaceieuropaei (assembly GCA_902702965.1). Taxonomy (NCBI): domain Eukaryota; kingdom Metazoa; phylum Platyhelminthes; class Cestoda; order Diphyllobothriidea; family Diphyllobothriidae; genus Spirometra; species Spirometra erinaceieuropaei. The sequence continues at coordinate 316,278 of CACRXP010000673.1, read as the reverse complement.
TTCTGGAGGCGCGTTCATCGATCGGGTTGTGGAATATGCTCCTCTCGCTGTGTCTTTAGGCGGTCGACAATAACAAGGGGGAAAATCGTGGTAATCATTTCTGGCTTGTTGGCTGTCTTCAGCCGGATCTATTCAACCCAAAGTTTTCAGAACCTGGGTTCCAGCCCAGAAGTTCTTAAATCCGAAACTATCATTGAGCAACGGTCCACATCCTCCCATTGGAGACCACTGTCGGTTACTTGGAATAGGAGAAAAACCGTCAAGTATGATTTGGCTGTCATTATGCATGCTCAGAAGGATTGAGAACGCGCGACTGTACTGATCGTTGCTTCCTGCTGGCAATACGTCATAAGGTCGTGCCGCGGACTCTGCTCACGAGGTCATCCCTGTTTTCATGTTAGCCAGTTAATAAGATGAGCAGATCTAGTTAATCCAGGTCTTCATAGTATTCTGTGGACTGGAGCATCTCTCGGAGGGTGCTTTGTGAGGACCTCAAGGAAGATCGTCTGATCATTCTATAGGCTTTTCATTATTATCTTTGCCATGGGGCAGTGTCCGCATACCTCGTCGGTTCGCAGCACCACTAAGCAAGTACTTACCGCGACATACTGCCTAAGAACCCGGAACTACCCCTGTTCTGCAAGCGTCCCAGCTGACTTGCGACCACCACCTCTGGCGATTGCAATCACGCGTGCACTGGACAGCCCTCTAATTTCGGCCGTCCGATAAGTGAGTCTAGTTGCAAACGCTGGTGCATTCATTAGGACGGGATCTTCTTCCATTTTGTGGCCCGTCTGGGACCTATTGGCAACAAATCTGTCATCCACCGACGTGGAATATCTTCAAAGGTGTGAGTGACAACCACAACCAGCTTGGACTTGGAGGGAAAGTCTAGGAGAGTGGGTAGATGCTCGGGTATTTTGCTTTGTAAAACTGTTCATGGGCGTATGTTCCTGACACACACGTCTTCTTTCTACCTGGTCTGCGATTTCGTCGAGCCGCAACCTGAAGGCACTGACTTACGTGACGTCACTTACCCAAAGAGCTGGGCTGTCCGGCCCCCACTTTTTTCAAAAAGTGCCCGTTTTCGGTGTCACGGTGTCGGCATCATCTTTAGGCCCGCTTGGGGGCTAGGACTACGGCATAGATGTTTCCACACCCGAACTTGATGCTGACGAATTTTTTCCCAAAAATAGCTTATTTGATTTTCAGTCAGTCTGTTCGGCAGAATTACTGACACCTTAATTCCTATGACGAGGCTGATTTCTTCCTAAGTTCCGATGTGATTGTTTACACCGCTAGGCTTTAGAAGCATTTGAGGTCACTTATCATTATGCTCCCTGTAAGAAAATAAACAGTTTCACGTATTAATTTTTCTTCCTCTAATTTTTTTCACAGCAGGATGCGTATGATCCCTCATCGATTGTAACTTCATAGCGTCCCCTCAGTTCTATGTTCGATCAATCGTACTTCTGATGAACCTAAAAGGCTGTCCGAAGAAAGATATCTAAATGAAGAGGTCAGCATTTCCGAAAGCAAGTCGTTAAATGTCGCGAATGTTTCTCCTTCCATCGAGACGCCCTCAGAAATTCCCATAGCAGACGCCAGGTTAACCGCTGATTGTATCAGTGTCTTTCTTTCGAAAAAGCTTTAAAATTCAACCGCTCTACTTCCGAACCTCCAGGATTAGACCAGTACCGTTCTCGAAACTACACAGTTTACCCTTGAGGACGTCACGTTGCCATCCGACGCCTTCGGCATTCACGTATTCCTGACCCAAATGGTGTCGCAGTCAGCTTTTTAAAGGCTGACACAAATGAGAATTTTCCGACGTCGAAAGTGAAACCTATCCCAGGTCACGGACGAATCACATATTCTCTCTGTCCCCAAGCCCGACTGTCCTGACAATTGACAACTTTCGGCCAAAAAACACCCTCCCAGGAGCCTCAGAAATCTTTGGAATTTTCATCAAAGGTAGGATGACGCGTCACTAAATAGAGAATAACCTTCTGAGTGCGTCTTAACATGGATTTCTCAATGCTCAGTCTTGTAGAACCAATCCTCTTCCTTCGATTGTTTTCTACGATCTAGAGATACTGGTTTCACCTTCGGCGTAGTCTGTTTCGATTTTACTGAGGTTTTTGGTCGTGATGACCATGCTCATATTCTTCGGAGACTTTGCTTCATCAGGATAGGCGGCAGATGTTTGAATCTAACAACTTGGCTAGGATGTTGCGCATAGTACGTTTTGATTTCCGATGTTATCTCCTACCAAAATGCGTAGGAAGTGGTTTTTCAGGGCAGCCTGTTTAGTCTACTCCTATTTCGCCCCTCGTCAATGATTATCAGATTTTTTCTAGAATGGCAAGACTTTTTGCGTACAGACGACTTCGGAGTTGCCTGTCGATGCAACCCGTCAGATAACGACAACGGGCTTCAATTTTTTAAGAGAGACCGCATCTGGAGTTTGCTATCCAAGCATGGCGACCCTGGACCGCTAAAGACTTGGGCATACTCGCAAAGGTTCAACGGCGAGCAACGAAACTTGTATCGGGCCGTGGTCACTACCCTACGAAACACGATTAGCTAATCTTGACCTCTTTCCTTTGAGTTGCACACAGCTACGTGGGGACCTGATACAAGCTTTCCGCATCGTGCGCAATCAAGGCTGCTGCCTCGCGTTTGGAGACTTCTTCGAGTTGGCGACTACGACTCACCCGAGAGGCCATCCACTCAAACTGCGTGTGGCTGGTGCCCGGCAAGACAGCCGAAAGTTCTTCTTCTCCAACAGAGTGGTTGCAGCTTTGAATGCCTTGCCTGAGGATGTTGTTATGTCGGGCTCGGTAGATACTTTTCAATGGAGACTAGATCAGCATTGTAGCGCGCACCACAATAACGCCGGACTACGGCCACCTTGACAACCAATGCTGTCAATTTAGTGATATAACGATGCTACTACCAACATTTAAGTAATATATGTTTGTGTAATTTATTAAGCTTAGGCCACGTCGCACACCGCTGTTAGCATTCACCACGATGCCTGTAGACTAAACAATTTTACTTCTTTTCCCGTATCTTAAGTGTGCCTCAACTGTCCGCTGTATTTGATCAACAAAGCAAGTTAATGTGCCTCTAAACTCTGTTAACGCATGACATTCTGTGTTCATCTGTACAGTTTTTGCTATTCCCCTCGCATTGCTTTCATGTTACTTCCTTTCCATTTCCTCCATATATGTCCTCTGCATGTAACCAATAGGGATTTCAAAGGTACACACCTACTTTCCCTAAAATATACTGGTACTGATACTGATAGACTTTCAGGCCTTTGCCCAGTGGTGTCCTACATGACGCCTTTCCCTTAATGGAGCATATGCTCATTTAGGCAGCTTCTGACGATCAGCATTAGGTCATAACTCGAATGTCCCCAAGTTATTAGGGATAAAGTAGAATACATCTGGAGGTATCGTTTTTCAGGAGTTTCCGTTTTTTCGTGCAAATTGAATCCTGCTTGTCTCAAAAGCACTCAGAACGACTGGATTTACCCTCCAAAACTGAAATATCATCGACATTAGATCCTTCCTTCATAAAATGTACATCAGAACTAGTCTGGAGTAATATTCGCTTTAATTAAGCCTCTTGCTCGCTGCCGGGCGGCATAAGATGGGGTCCGTCTAGCATTTCCTAACAAAAACAGTTTCAACCTCGAACCACCAATAACATTCTGGTCTTACAGGCCCTGATCTTTCGTGGTTCCGCGGATTTCATGAGAGGCTCCTTTTCTTTTTTAATACTTCATATAGCCCTTCTTTTGATTGGCTTACTTTCTGAAGGATCTTGACCACCCTCGATGCAACATTTATTTCGAGGTCTTCCCATTCCTTCATCTGGCACTCACAGTTAACTATCGTCAATCCTTTTCTTGAACCCACTTGCCACCTGGGATACGCCATCCGGGAATATGAAAATTCCGTAAGTTGTTTTTTGCTTGGGCGAATTATCACTCATTTTCGTCATTCAGAGCATCTTCCACAGTTTCATATGCCGAATCCAGCGAATCCATTCTCCGTAATAATTGAGTTTTTGGTCTCTGGTCCCACCGAGCGGTCTCTTCTTGTGGCAAATAGCGCTGACTCCACCGCGTGCAACCCAACGGGCAAGTGTTCGCCCAGGCACTCTGTTTAGTACAGATCTCCAATTCCACGAAAACAAATGGAGACTGGAAACACCTGCTGCGCCATTGCCAATTATATATGTCCTGTACTGCCGTAATTTAATAGACAGCAATTTCTTCGATTAGATAACTCCACTTACC
>CACRXP010000673.1:279175-305465 GCA_902702965.1 Spirometra erinaceieuropaei | reverse complement strand
GTGGTGTAGCACACACCTATTTCTACCTCAACACTGCTGGAAATAAGCTTGGGTGCAGTGACCGATCAGGTGTTCTCGCTGTCTTGTGGGTGCCCCGCGCACAGTGCTTTCTCAGCTGACACTAATCATATTTCATACAACCGCCTATCACTTCATATCCGTAAGACTTCCTCTTGAAACCATTGTTAGCAGAAGACGTCACAGTTGTCTCATCAGCCGGCAACCTTTCGCGAAAGAGAACGATGACCAGCAGCACTACCTTGGGGGAAACAGTGATGAACTTCGCGTGATTCGAGTTACACTGAAGGGGGGAGACCCCTGCTCGGCATCCATCTCTCCTACACCTGGCGTGCCTCAGTGACAGGACATTGTCAAAACATGATCGATTCATTGCTAAGAACATGGCCGAAAGACCTTGAAAGCCCCCGATACTGACGGCAGGAAAGAAAAGGCTCTTCGTCAGGGTCCCATTTCAAGGGGACGCACCAAGTGAACTTTTAGGAAGACGCCTAACTCAAGCTGTATCACAGACCTTTCCAGCAGTTGACATCCATGTGCTGTTCTCCACCAGTCCCATCCTATACGGAGAGGCCAAGGACAAGCAACTAGCTCAGACCACCTCTATGTGTATTTACTTCTTCACCTGCTCCTGTGGGACAGAATATATTGGTCGCACTAGCCGTCGTTTGTCCAAAAAAAGGAAAGATCATCTCCCAGTATGGCTAGGAAGGGGTCAAACAACGGACATCAACAGCTCGATCCTGGCGCACATGGTATACACAGACCATCGTGTAGACGCCAGAGAGGCCTTCAGAGTGATTTACAAGGTCCCATCCAGCTATCCAAAACAGTTTGGGCAGCACTTGTTGGCTACGGCAGAGGCGGCTGCAATCAGGCCACGCGACCTGTCTTTTGCGCACAGGAGAACTTTATACAGGTCTCACAGTTGCCGTGGTTTAAAGCCATTAAGCCAGCCACCCACCCCGGGGTCCACCTTCTCCCTGACGCTGACTGGAATTGTGGCGCTTCACTCTCCCCCTCCCCTCTCCAAACCCAAGCTACCGCTTAATTATCTACTTGCCCGTATCTTTTAATTCATTACTTCAATAGCCATATAAATGTACAGGCCTGAAGAGAATTTATCGAAAGCAGACGTATGCTCGCCAACTTGCCTTTTGATTTGTCAAAACAGTCGAAAATGAGTCTTGACGCTGTAACTGACAAGACGTCCACACCAGCACGCAAGCTTACTGCACATGCTCGGTTTCCTCAGCAAATGCCAGAACATTGGTCCGCGTAGAAGATCGGGCGCATTGGCCCTAGTCATGTGGTTTCGCTGAACGGTGGTTAGTCTACCGGAAGTACGTGCGAGGGGCAACAACCAATAATCAAACGCCACACTGGATCGGCAAATTGTTGGCCTGTTACGCGAGCCTGAACGGCCATTTGCCTTGCTCAACTTTTTTTGCTCGACACATTTGGTTTAATTGGACTCGTGGTATCCAGATCTTATCTTTGTTTATTTGAGCCAAAATTGCCGTGTTGTAAGTAGACTCGCCAGCACCCGTCTAGAGCAACTGAGAGCTTACGTGACTGGCGTAGCGATTTTACCCAGGACTTTTCCTTGTGTCCGCAGTTGTAGTTGACCGCCAGCATATCGCGTTTCCAATCTTCCTGTGCCTTCTCCGAAGCGCTCCACTTAACCGACGCCGGTGTATAGCGAGTAGGACGTAGGTGCCGACCGAAGACTCGCTGTCTATTCCAGGTTTTCCGACGAATTGTTGCTTCTTTTTTGTAACATTAGCTTCCCATCTCTCTCAGCCCTGAAAGTGTTTTGCCCTCAGGAGATATGGTTGGAATAAAAGGGTGGACTGCGTTGTCATGGTTTGAAGGCATTTCACTGCAGTCAGGCAATCGAATTCCTGACTACGTTTGCCACACCCTTCACTCCATCTTGATTGCTACGAATTCGCTCCACCGGACTTGGCCGCACATCGACGTGGGAGAGATCCCTTATCCTGACGTCTGATGAGAGCAAAATACGCCAGCCAAAACCAGCCTTTCCATCGCAACAGTCACACGCACTTTTCCTCTCGGCCATTAGCTATTTGCAGCTTAGCTATTATGAGTCTTGTCCCTTTTTGTTGATTATTTTGCGATGCTTGCTTCGCAAGTTGCCTTATTTTCTCCTCCGTGCTCCTCGAAACCCAGTCCATTTTTCCACTCACCGATCCTTAACTCTAAACCATTGTTAAAAAGACATATCGGACCTAATCGAATGTCTCCGCAGCAAGGGCCGGACTGGCGCCATGCGGGTCTCTCTGCCTTGGCATCTACTGGAGTCATTCGATGGCACCGCCTCAAGTAAGTCTATGTTCCTATAACCACCGCAACTTTTTATCCTGTCTGTGTGTGGAGATAGTTTAGGCTGTACCGGTCTGGATGTTAGTGTTATGCCACCACAGGGGATGCCCAACGCCGCAGTAGTGACGTTCGCCGACCTGCCTCGATTGCACAATGAACTACGGCGGCCTGCTTTTTCTTTCATGCCCTAAACTAAACTCCTCGCAGGCAGTCACTTAGCGGTCAATAATCGATATCCCAGGGTGGTTTGCAGTTGGCATTCGTTTTGCCGTTGGATCACAATGCAATGGGAAAGAGTGGCATAGGTCATCTTTAGCAGTCGGTCACTTTCGACTCGGCCAACTGCGTCCCACCCCCACACTCCGCTTAAAATTCCTCTGTGGCTCAAAACTAATGCAGCGGGGAAACGGCCGCAATTGGTCTGGGTCGCCCACGAAACCCAGAAAAGCCCTTTTTGCTCTAATCAAACCATAACGCACCGTTTTCACCTCCTCACCCCATGAGGCGGCGGCCCTTTTAAGTCAAGCTGATCGAAATTTAGATTGAACGCACTGATCGCTACACTGCTGGGCCGTCGTCAAACCAGTGCCACCCTCGCACACACAGAGGTGCCATAAAATTCACGTCAAAAAGAGCCACTGTTTTAATACCCCCATTTGAACAGGGGGGGGGGGGTGGGCGGAGAAGATGGAACGTGTTACCTCGTCAGTTGGCAGTCTTTTAGGTCAGGGCTTTGAGCCCACACGGATGACTTTCATCACGTTGAATTTTTAACAGTGGTAAGCGCGCTGCGTTGTTATGAGGAAGGCTACCCCCAGTATCGGCCCCACTAATACCTTCGTCTCCTACGAACCAGTCGCTCGCTTACCCTTTCAACCGACTTTTCATGACAGTGGGTGCGGCGACTCACTTGAAATGACCCTCCATCCCAACAGTTCGACCGTCGCCACCGCCGACGATGTCCTCACGGCAAGGCGACTTGTGCGTGAGTTAGTTTATAGGGGGTGGTGTACTTGCACAGCATCTATCGCACCCTACTCCAACTCTCCACCTGGACCCGGTGTCAAGACATGGCCAAGAAGACCGGAGGTGAGAGAGAGGGCGCAAGTGGATGCCACGGTCGAGTCCGCATCTAGGCGTGCCACCACACTCCCTAGCCCATGCAAAAAATGACCAGGATCTCAACCAATAACGTCATCAACAACGACAGTAGGTGCAAAGAGTCGGTGGTGGCTGGGCAGCCATGCTCACGACTCGTAAACCCATCGGGAGCGCAAACGCATCCACCAGCAGGGAACCAGATGTCAGACAACTGCCAGCACCCATCAGGCTGCGAGGGCCATGGTTTGCTGATCCTGGCATAGCAGACGCTTTCAGGCCTTTGGGCCCAAAAGGGTGACACATGGCTCTGCGCTTGCCTGGCCAGGCTGCGTAACCGGACAGTCGTCGACTGGGGGGAGTACCCACACACGCGCGCACGGAAATAGTTTGTGACTCAAGTAGACTTGGTGGAGCCGGGCTAACGCACTCTGTGAGCTACTGCTAGCAGTACTGCTGCTTGCGTCTGTCAGCTAGCCACCAGACAGACAGACAGACCTCGTCGTAAAAAGTTGTGGAGAATGCATGCCGGTGCCCAAGTATCGCATTTTTGTCAAGTAATGCTGCCCATGTAACTTATGGGGCGGTCCAGTATGTCGAGTTGCATGAATTGATCTGTTTCAGGAGACCAGACGGTAGCTTCCGAATGGAGCGTCTATGGGAAGAAAACCTGGTCTGAACAGTACACAAACCTCGCCAACTAAAACGAAATCTAGTCCGGTGTTTGACACGAGGAGCTCGAAAAATATGTTCAAATGATAACATATAGGAGGAGCTAAAAAGCATCCATGACATGCTTCGCGAAAACATGTATCCTGACAGGTTCCTTGCAAAGAACATTGCCGAACGACCGGCAAAACCCACCACACTGATTGCCGAAAAGAAAACTTTGTTCCTCAAAGTTCTGTTTCAGGACGACGCTACCAGTGAACTCCTGAGAAGACGCCTTGACCTCGAACCCCTCCAGCAGCAAGGGTTCGAATAGTACTCTCTACCAACCCTATTTTACGCGGAGAAGGTAGGGATAGGTTGCCAACTCAGATCACCTCAATGTGCATCTATTCACTCACATGCTCCTGTGCAGCAGGTTATCTTGGCCGCACGAGGAGGCGTCTGTCCAAAATAATACGAGAACGCCTCCCCGTATGTCTGGCAAAAGGCGAAACTAGGAGCATAAACAGCGCCATTCTTGCGCATGCAGTTGATTCAGGGCATCGTGTGGACCTCCACGAAGCTTTTCGGGTGATTTATAAGGTCCCTCGAACTACTCTAAGCGACTGGCCCAGCGCCTGTTAGCAACAGCAGAAGCGGCCGCAATCAGGTTACGAAAATCGACCCTATGCGGCCAGATGAACTTCGTCCAGGCTTCGCACTTGTCGTGGTCAAGGGCCAACTAACCACATGCAACTTTCTGCGCCCTTCCGCTCTTGCCCCGCCTCTGTTTTAAAACTAACTTTTATCGGTTTAAAATCAATGAGGTGTTTGACTGTACGCCGTTCTCACATAATTGTTCTGGCCTGAAGAGAGTTTATCGAAGGCAACGTATGCCCACCAACTCGTCTTCCGAATGTTTCATTATTTCCAAATCCGAAGCCGACAGTCATTATTAGGATGTCCAGCCTCTCTTGGATCAGCGCCCCGCTGCGTCTAGGTCTTTCACCTTCCCTAGCACGCTGGGCCGACGGTCATCAGAGCTCCACACTGCCACGCCACCGGACACTCCAACTTGCACTCGCAAGCAGTTTACGCCGCACAAGCTCTGGTCTCCACAGTGGCCACTGCTGCCCAAAACGGCGGTTCCGTGTCCTTTCGGTCTTATCCTGGTAACTAGAACTTGCCCATAATGACCGTGTCTCCCCAAAACACAAACACTACACTGGGCGCTACAAATCCGTCTCATTTGAAAACATTTGAGGGTTTAGTTCTGTATTGCCTCAGTTCTAGCACCATTGTTCACCGTTCACTTCTCCTTTTTTGAAGAAAATTAATCATCTGCAATCAATGCCTTTTGATGAGAAAATGCCCCCCCCCCCGGGTTATTTTCAGATTTTCTCTCCTTGGCCCGAAGATCTGCAGCCTCCGACAAAAACGATCTGGCTACAAGAGACTGCGAATTCTCTTTAGCAGACCCCGATGGCAACGAGAATCGCGGTAGCCCAACACCCTGGGATGACCACCTGAGACGCTTCACGCCCACAGATCTCGAAAATCTCGCTTTATTCTGTCTAGACTGCGGCCTGTGAGTGTCTGTCCTGCAGCCCTGTGAAACTGTCCCATTTTAAGTGACTTTTGTCTTTTCACGCCCTTTCAATGCCTGTGTAAAGTCATCTTTTTAGATGTGAGACTGTTAGCAGGTGCCCCATGTGTTCAACACTTCGGAGGTAGGTATGACTGGCTGATGACGGCCAATAAGCCAGAAATGACCATTCCAGTCTTCCATGTCATTCAGCCATTCTGTCAGCAGGCGGTTTATTTCTTCGTGTCTTATCAGCTAATTGTACTGTAAAAATTGAACTATTCCTGTTTCATACACACCTTGGACTCGGTCCCGCGACCTGTTGGTTAGAAGTCCAACGTCTCTACCCACTGAGCCACGGGCTCGTAGTTCTGTCGGTTTCGATCGGGTATATACAATGGCAGAAGGGGGGGGGGGCTCACCGATCGTGATACGGAACTCACTCGTCCCCTTGTGCCTTACGGGCTGTTTCTCTCTCTCCCGAGCCTAGCCAGCAGCCCCATAGCAGCGCGTAACGTTTCATAAACATGTTCAGTCTAGATACCATTTAGACTTGTTAGAATACACGTGTTATGCCATCCGCGGAGGCTTGTTGATCTTGCCCAACAGAACACAATGCGTCCCACTTTTAATTGGTGCTTTCTATACTCGTGTAATGTTTATACTTTTAAATTTAGTGAGATTTAAAACCACGCATGGATTTCATGCGCATTGCATGTTCAAATAATTTTTTGATTTTTGAGGTTTCTCAGGACAGTATTAAAACCTAGTTTTTTTTTCGGATTCCGCCTAATCTTAATCAAACAGAAGTGTTAGTCCCTCGCACAACACTAAAGAACAGAGGCCCAGCGACGGAGCACGTCACCTCGGAGGGGGGTTTATGTTCAGGACAATGGGTGACCCAGCTTATAATTCCCCCCCCCCTTCCTCCCGGTCCGCTCCATGCTATTTCCTGCCGGAAGACGCAGCAATGCTCTTCTCGATTAGCATATACTCACTACGAGTGTATTTAGTGCAAATTATGTTCACAAAGGTGCTTATGGATCTTGCTGAGACGTTTGTCGCCGTGTCTGAAATTCTAACTCCAAAGGTCACGTTGCTGATAAATAAATTAAAATCGACCATGGCCCAGATCTCGCTTGTGTGCTAACCTAGACTCCAACAATTTAACTAGAAAAGTTAGACTGTAGATTAGGTGTTACCGACAAAGACAAAGGAGATCGGAATGGTCATTTCTGGCATATTAGCCGTTATCAGCCAGTCACACCCAACCCCAAGTGTGGATCATTTGAGATTCGAACCCGGGATCTTTGGTCATGGAGTTTGACGCTCTACCATTGAGCCACGGGCCCATTGTCCTGTCGGTCGTGGCCGGGAATATCAATTATGACAGTGGGCGCTCACCGATCAGGTTACGGAACATGCTCGTTTCGTTGGGCCTTGGGTATGACTGGCTGATGACGGCTAATTAGCCAAAAATGGCCATTCCGGTCTCCCTTGTCTTTGTCGGCACCATCTCATCTACATCTACTACTAGTCGCTGTGCGACTGCCTGCGAGGGTTCTAGTATGAGTCCCAAGGCACAATGGAACTAATACGCTCCGTAACCCGATCGGTGGGTCGCCCATCTGTCATAATTAGTATTTCTGACCACAACCGACATGTCAACGGGCCCGTGGCCCGATGGTAGAGTGCAAAACTCAATGACCAAAGATATTCGGTTCTAATCTCAAGTGACCCACACTTGGGATTGGGTATGACTGACTGATGACGGCTAATAAGCCAGAAATGGCCATTCCGGTCTCCCTTATCTTTGTCTGTAGCACCTGATTTACATCATTCTACTAGTCGCTGTGCGACTGCCTGCGAGGGTTCTAGTATGAGTTTCAGGGCACAACGGAATTAGCATGTTCCGTAACCTGATCGGTGTGCTAGCCTAGACTCCAACAATTTAACTAGGGAGGTTAGACTGTGTCATGCCGCAACTTTCTTGACGAGAAGGCGTTTCGGCGATAGGATCTGTTTATTTTCATTGCCGTTATCCGCCTTGTACTTTATGGTTCCTCGCCAACGGCCCATCTTGCAAGTGTAACGGAACTTCCCGTCTAAGACGCAGCAGGCTTGTCTCTCTTAAGTCTGAACTCTGACGGCCTAATCAAAGAGAGAGTGACTTGTTCCGCCCTTCAACTGCCGATGTTGACTGGTTGGTCAGAAGGTGCTATTCCAACACCTCCGTGGTCTTTATGAATGACCACCTGATCATCCAGCTGCGCTTGTCTTTTTCAGGTCAGAGTTGGGAGTAGACTTTGCAGTTCAGGCCCACGTGCTGTCACGATTGCGTGATTCACCTGAACCAGAGTCGGATTCGGTTTTTGAAGATCCCCTCCCGAGTATCAGCTGCTATCTCAGCAAACGACTTGGCATCCGGCAGGACAATGACTTCTCCATCCCTGCTGAGGATGACAACTCAAGTAAGTTGCTTCTTGCTGTTGAATTTTTGACTGGCAACTGTCCTCCTGTAGAGTCTAGGCGGAAACCAGTGCACTCGGAGCACTACAATCATCGGGCCTGATCCCGAGTTATGGGAGAAAATAGAAGTCACCAGGATGAGGGGTTTGTTGCACAGTAGGGGACAGGGAGCTGCTGGCAAAGCCAGTGCTGACGTCTCCAGTCATGCCAAAGAGTCCTGGTGAGACGGTGGTGGCAACTGCTTTTATAGGTTTGCGGGGAACAGGTTCAAGTGGGTGCTGATTTGTCGAGGGGTGGTGCGTTCAAGTGGCGCATGAGCAGCTGCGCGACTCCGTGGATGCACGTGCGTCCGAGTTGAAGTCGACCGGGTGACTGCAGATCGGGGCGTCTAGAGCCGCTCGCTGCCAAGACGAATGACCTTGACGGAACGGGGCCTTGAACAAGACGCCCCAGGCATGGCTAATAATGGCTGTTGGCAACACGAATACCGTATGCTACGTCTCCTTGAGTTCGACTGTAGCTCCCCCTAGTCAGCCGTCAGAGGTCCCTTTGAACCAGCTAAACGCGCTGCCAGTCTTCGCCTGGATCTTTTATGTGGCCACCATAATAGCTCTCTTCGATGAAGCATCCGAGACTCCCTCCCCAAGGGCCTGTTCATCTGGGGTTTGGAGTTAGAACGCGTGTGGCACGCGTAGACGCATCTCTAGTTGCTGCGCACACACGCCTGGATCCAGTCTTCATGGTTTTCCCTCAACCCCTATAATAGGTTTGCATGGTAGGTGTGCCGCAAGTCTCCTAATTCACAAATGGGTAACTCTTGTAGCTACCATGCAGTGAAAATGGGTACAGTCAGGTCAGATCCCAAGTTGTGGGACATTTGGCGCAGCCTCTACGTGTCTGACTACTGGGCCGTGTATTTAAACCAGACAGGCATAAACTAAGTACAGCAGGGAATTCGGTGTCTCGAGCCCCGAAACTCACGCGCCTGCTGACCACGCCAACTAGTCGATCTTATTGCTGCCTCACAAAACACATTTAATATCATTCAAGCTGGTTATGCGGTTGGGGTTTCAAAGCAGTCTAACGACCCATCTGATACTTCGACAATCGAGTCTGTGGCAGAGTTGCCAGCACATGTTCCGGACGTGCATGTCGGGACGCTGCTCATCGTCTGTTTCTCTACGCCCACTGTGTGTATTTATACTGCTTTTACGCGGTAGATCTGTTGCCGACGCATACTTTTTTTTGGATTCCTACACGCATGCCATTCTGTTTTTATATGCTGTCCTAGAAAGCACTAGCCTGATCGGTATCTATGGCCACGTCGTCAGGACGGCGGGTAGCGGGCTACTTTAGGGCCCTATTGCTGCGGCTGCTGCCAGGCGTGATGCACAGGGGGGTCGGCGGTGTTATAAGGACGCCCTAAGATCTATTTCAGACGCCTTCAAATCAACCCCGAGACCTGGGAATACATCGTTCAGGATCGGCAGGCTAGGCGCACTGCCGCAACCACTGCAGTAGCTATCTTCAAAGCCAGCCGAATGACGAAGACCAGAGCCAAGCGAGGGGCTGCTGCGACTGGAATGCCATTGTTAGAATCCACTGCCCTTGCCAACGCCTCCGCTCTGTCAACCCACATTCAGGGCACGCCTGGGAATCCTAGGGTTCACAGCGATGTCAACTTGGGTTCCGGAAAGGAAGATCCTACAAGCTCTCTCGACCCGACAGGCACGCCGTTCACATAGCCTTTATTGACGTCGAAAAGGCCCATTTGAACTATTTCAGCCCACCGAATTTTACATTGCACATGGGTCGTACTCGAAGGCTCACGTCCGTTTCCCTCAATAAACTGAACTGAAGTGAACCCGCCTCGCACACCGCAAAACGCCAGGCGCTCGCGCCTCTCTTTGCTGTAACGCTGCAGTCTAATTTTGCGTGAGTCGACCGTAATCGAAGTGCCGTCAAGAGACTGGCTGCAACCGCCAGCAATGTAGACTGTTCGTTTGTGCCCATTAAGGCCTAAAGTTCTGTGAGCCTCTTCTATCCCTGAATCGGCAAACCATCGCAGCCTGGTATGCGCCGGCAGTTCTCTGACACCTGGTTCCCTGCCGGTAGATGCGTTTGCGCTCCCGATGGGTGTACGAGTCGTGCGCATGGCTGCCCAGTCATCCTCTTCCTTCTGGCCCATCGTGGTGTTGATGTTGGTTACCATCCTGGTTATTTATTGTGTGGACCAGGGGGTGTAGGGTGGAACGCGAAGGTGCGGGCTCGTCTGTGTCATCCACCTGTGCCCCCCCCTTCGCCTCTGGTCTTGTTGACTCTGTCTTGACACCGGGCTCAGATGGGAGAGGAGAAGAGAGTACGGTAAATTCTGTCGATTTGGCGCGTTTCTCACTGCTCTGCGTCTGGCGCGCATGAAGTTACTATAACGCATCGAAAGTTGTGGTTTGACTGTTCACGCGATAAATTCTCCTCCGTAGTGGTGGTCAAACTGTGACCGCTCCATGTTGCGGACTTTTTGACATGTTCTTTTATGTGACATTCGGTACCTCGACTCATTTTGCTGCTGTCTTCTAATTGGAATAAGACTGCCTTTGAGGGGGAGGGGGAGGAGAGTGAAGTACATCCGACGGAAGTTTGTTTCTCTATGAACATATTCACATAGGCTGCCGCTGCGCAATTCTGTCGTGCAGTTTTGGCTCGCTTCGCTGGCGACAGTCGAACTTTGTGGGTCGTTTGCATGCAGCAGAGGCGGTGACAGGTGCAATTCAGGCCTTGAGGACAAAATAGGGTTAGACAAACATGGCTGCCGACCGTGACTCGTGACTCGCCTATTCCTCAGTTACCTAGTAACCTGGTATTTTCACTGTTTCTAGACCATCTGCGCCTGGGTAAATGCAGGGCTATGTGTTAGCCTTCTGGGTCCCAAGGTTTGTGAACGTCTGCTATGCCATGATCAGCAAACCAGTATCTGGTTCTCTGGCGGCAGATGCGCATGCACCTCACTGTGTATACAGGCCATGATCATGGCAGCCCAGCCATCCACGTACTTGTACTTGGTACGGCTGCGATCATGCCTGATCTAGCCGGCCTCGATGATGTCCCGAATTGTACCTCTCCACGCGTGACGATCCGCGGCAGCAGATCTAGACAGCTCAACCCATTCCCTTCGCCAACGACGGAGACCGAATACCGAAGGTCCAAGAACCACCTCCATGTCCTGACGGACAGTGTCGAGCCAGTTTTTAGCTGACCTCCTCTTCGACGCCTCCAATGGGGCAACGGTGCCGGATCGAGGGCAGTAACACTGAGCTCCTGAGGTGGACGACGAAGAACATGCCCGAACCACCTCAGTCGTCTTTCTTGGATGGCCTGAGTTATCCTTGCGATGTTGTCGCAGCGAGCGCGGACTATCTCATTTGAGACGAAGTCGATAAACTTCACTCGAAGGATGATCCTCAAGCAGTGGTGGTCAAATACCTCCAGTTTTCGCTCATCCTCCACGCGCAAAGCCCAGCATTCACAACCGTAGAGAAGGACAGACCGGACAGGTGCACGGTACACGCGAATATTAGTGGCGATGGAGAGGTCACGTCGGTTCCACAGGCATTTCCGAAGGCTTGGAAAAACCCAGCGGGCAGCATCGATTCGGGAGACAATGTCGTCCTTGCTCTGTCCATTAGGCAGTAGCCTCGCCCCGAGGTATTTAAAACTGTCCACTCCTTCAAGTTGACAGCCATCAATCCCCAGGGGTGCCTTCTCCTGGTCAGGGATGCAGCTTGAGAACACTTTGGTCTTCCCAGCGTTTATGGACAAGCCGACTGATTTAGCGACCTCGTTCACCCGTGACACCATAGACTGCAGATCACCAAAACTTGAAGCTAGTAAGGCGATATCATCGGCATAGTCGAGATCAGTCAGTCGATGTCCGGGTGCAAATTCAACGCCGTCACTGTCGCGTAGGGCCCTGCCGAGGATCCAGTCAATAGCGTAGTTGAACAGTATCGACGCAGGATACAACCCTGTCGGACGCCAGACCGAATACCGAACGGTTGGGAAAGACTGTTACGGACCAGGACTCTCGCAGTAGTGGAGCGATAGTAGGTTTTGATCATGGCGATGATTTTTGCCGGTACACCATCTAGTGCCATTTCCCGCCACAGGGACTCACGCTGAATGCAATCGAACGCGGCGGCAAAGTCAACGAAGCAGACGGCTGTCGGTTGTTGGAAGCTATGGCGAAATTCGAGAAGGCGCCTCAGTGTGAATATCTGATCTGCGCATCCACGTCCAGCACGAAATCCGGCTTGGTTGGGCCTCGTCCTTGAGTCACGCACAGCCTGGAATCGCCTGAGTAGAACAATAGCGAAGATCTTCGCAGCAACGTCGATGAGACTTATGCCGCGGTAGTTAATGCATCTCGTCTTATCTCCCTTCTTGAGGATAGGTACAAGGATGCCTAAGCCCCAGTCATCAGGAACAACCTCGTCTCTCCACGCTCGTTAAATCTCCTCATGGAGCCAGGGCGCCAGAGTGTCGACACAAGACTTGAAGATTTCAGCGGGTATACCGTCCTCTCCGGGTGCCTTATTGTTGCGCAACTTTCGTATGGCATCGGCGACTTCTTTCTCGGAGGGGGGATCGCATGGCACTGCATAGGTAGGAGAGGGAAGAAACTCCGCTGAGGAGGAGAGCAAGGGCGATGTAGGTTGAGTATCGAAGTTGAGATGGTGCTCTCGCCAGCGCTCGACTTTGGCCGAGTTGTCAGCAATAAAGCCGCCGTTCACATCGCGAACAGAGTCACTCAGTGTAGAGGGCTTATCGCTAACTTGGCTGATCAGACGGTAAAGCTTTCGAGTGTCACCGACGTTCGAGGCCTGTTTCATGGATGTCGCTATTTCAGCCCAATATTGCTTCCGGTCATCCCTGGCCGATTTTGCCGTCATCTTCCGAAGTTGGCGGAAATAGTCCTTCCTACTGTTGTTATTGGTTAAAATCCTGGTTAAGTGTTTGCTGTGGACCATGAGTGTGGAGTGGAGCCCCAAGGTGCAGGTCCATCCGCGCCATCAACTTGCGCCCTCACCGCCTCTGGTCTTCTTGATTCTGCCTTGACACGGTTTCCCGGCGGGGGAAGGGGTGAGTGCGATAGATGCTGCGCAAGTCCACTCCCACAATAAACTAATTCACGCAAAAGTCAGCGTACCTGCCATCACCTTGCTGTGGAGCACACGGTGGACATCATCGGTCTTCAGACTACCAGCAGTTTTTTTTTGAGGTACTTGACTTCTGCCTCATACACCCTAACTGCTTTGCTTTCCACGTGTCTTGGAACCTCTTGCCTCTGACACCTTGGTTTTCTGTTCAGGCCTGGATGAACAGGAAGATTCCGGCACTTCTCTCTCCCTTCTGTTGAACTCTCCTCGACGTCCGCGCGTCAGCACGGAACCACCGGTCTCAGCCACCGAGGACCAGGAGTTCAATGAACGACCCAGCACTCCACCGGCGTCGTTTGAACCCTGTCATACTCGCCGACGCACCCCCTTCTCCATCCTCAAATCAAGTTCCGTTGGAAATATGGATGCCTTCGCAGAACGACCACAGTCCAGTAAGTTAGGGACCCTTTTTCAACATTGTATGTTTTACTTGCCTAACAGGCTGGTTTGGGAGAATAGTAATTGTTATTACTGAGCCTCTGACTCATCTGTATGTCATAGATATTTTGGCAGATTTTGAATAATTCATCTATATGTGTATGGATTTAGCCTTTCCCGTGCCTGTTTGAATAATTGTGATGTCAGTACTTTCCTAGTAGCCGGAGTATTAGTCAAATTCACATGTTGTGAAGATTGCTTGCGACTATTGGTCTACGGAGTATGCGGTCTTGCTTTTTTCGAGATAATCAACAGTGCCAGTAGGAGCGAAGAGACGAGTCCCAGGAAGAAGTCTTTAAGGAGGAGACACGATCGCTGGGACGAGAGCTTTATTAGCCTGCGTTTCGGATTCCTACTCGAACCCATCATCAGAGACAAAAGCAGATACGGGTGGTTCATGCACAAGGGGCTGCAGTATTTATAGGATGCAGTCGCCATGCTACCGCATACCTATGAACATTCACGGCTCCCCCCTTCATCCGGGGTCGTCGCACTTGGTGTGCTTATTGTTTGATGGCCGACATTCGCGTCGTTAATTGCTGCAATTTCATCACGTGCGTTGGGTGTTGGTGTGATGATTGCTCGACCATCTGATCCACCGACCCTGGGGTTGTGAACAGTGTTCACTTGTGCTCTCCCCGCGTGGCTAATTACTCCGCCTAGGCGAAGTCTCAGTATAGAGTATGGAATGGGAAGATCATTGCACTTTTAAAGGACTGGAGCCAGTAAACCATGATTCAAGTAGCCCCCGGCGCACACGGTTGTCACCTCTTGCGAGAATTTTGGTCTCTTCGAATTTTAATGTGTGGCCGGATCTCGTCGAATGAGCCGCAACTTGAGAGCTGGCGTCATTTCTGCGCACCGCTGCCGCGTGTTCGGCCATTCTCGTTCGGAGCTGTCTTCCGGTTTCTCCGACGTAGTTGCTTTGTCCGCAACTGCACCAGATCCGATAAACGACTCCAGACAGTCAACAGTCTCGGCGAAAATGGTACTGCAAAAAGATCGAACTGTGCCGGAGACAGTGAGAGCTAGGCCGTGTGTGGTCCGCGTAGATTGACCCTTTGACGTTCTCAACCACTGCGCCCGTGCCCACCTCCGGCCGTCTTGACAATATCTCGGCACCGCAGCCAGATTGGTGAGGAAGGAGAGAGCGCGGTAGATGCTTCGCAAGTCACCTCTCACCATAAACTAATGCATGCCCTATTCACTGGGGCAGACGGTGGATCTCGTCGCTCACGACGGTCTAACTGTCAGTTATGTATGTATATCCTAACGAGAAAGAGGGCGGGCGGGGAAGAGATAGAGGAAATTCGGTAGGAGTGCGGTGGATGCTGCGCAAGTCTTCTTTCACTATAAATCGCGCCTCGATCCTGCCGGTATTTGATACGGCTGTGATCGCGCCAGCTCTGGTTGGCCTCATTGTCGTCACTGATACTTCTTCTCTCCGCACTATGCTCATTGATGGTGAACGCCAGGCCTACTACCAGAGACTTTGATACTACTACCTCAGACGTGAGCACGTGAGTAGATCTTGGCCACAGCGATTACCTTTGTCGACATACCATCATCCTGAACACAATCAGATGGCCGTCGATTGCTGGTAACCGCGACAGAATGCACCGCAGTGGAAGCACTTTGTCGTTGTATTTACGCCTAACCGGGAACCCGATTTGATGGGATCCCGATCCTGACTTACGCATCTTTTGAACTTGCCTTGAATCGACGCACCCGAAGGCTTTTGTAGCAATGTCGTTGAGACTCGTGCCCCAGCAATTTCCGCACTTTGTCTTATCTCCTGTCTCGAAGATTGACAGAAGGAAGGTCAAGCCTCAGCCATCAGGAATGAGCTCTTGTGCGCAATCTCAGCACGGTGAAGAACTGCGTAGAACCCCATCCAGAATTTAGTGGTGTAGATGAAGAAAGTAGACGACAGAGCAGACAGACCGAATATGGGACGGCTTAGAAGACTGTTGTGGAACAAAATTCGCGCAGCGGCGGAGCCTGTATTACGTCTGGCTGTTGTTCTTGATGTGTGAAATCGAAGGCTCCTGCATACAACAGCCAGCCTGGAACCCGACCAGGCTAAGCCTCGTACTGGCGTCAGGTTCACCCCGAAACCGCCTGAGAATTACAACGGCGAAGATCTTTGCGGCATCGTAGATGAGGCTTAAGCCGCCTGGTAGCTGTCGCTTTTTGACGTAGCGACCCTCTTAAATACAGGCACCTGAATGTCCGTGTCCCATTCATCTCCCCACGCTCACCTCCTGCAGGCCAGGACGCCAGAATGCCGACACAGGGCCTCTGGACTGCCGTGGGGCTCTCCATCTTTGCGCACCCACTACATTGTATCGAGAATTTTTCAGGGAGAAAGGAAAGTAACCCGATACTGAAGGAATATAAAACTGGATACTTTGCGGAGAGAAGATGTGACGGTTTAGGCTTCAGAGTGCACACGAAAACGCTCTCTGTTAGTGAATTTTCATCAAAGGGACGCAATTTAAACCGTGACTGGTCACCCAGAGTTGCGGGTTTGGCGCTAATTTTTTTTGTAGAGTTTTGAGGTCGCCAGTTCAGCCGTAGCGGACTTTGTCGTCAATTTCCAGAAATGACAAAAGACTTCCCTATTGCGCGACCTGGCCAACCAGATGACTTGAGGATTCTTGCGCCGCTCCAATCACTGCGCGGCTGCTATGTCGATCCGGCGATTGTTTCAGCCGCTACCGTCTTCGTTCTCGATGTGGCCCGCATAACCAGCCCTCGGTCATGGTAATTTGGAGTCATCCGGGCATCTGCTAATTGGGGTAGCGGATGAAAGGTGAATCATCAGGGACGGGAGGAGGTGTGTGTAGATGAGAGCATGGTATGGCCCACAAACTCTGCGCATAAATCCATCATATACCCAGCTACGAAATTTTGACCTGATTAAGACGCTGTCCCTCCGACTACAGCCCCACGACCGTTGCTGAATGGCAGGTCAGCAGACTTGTTACATCGGTATCAATTAGTGTAGTTGTTCAACCGGTTCTTGCAGTTGCGAATGGAGGCTTTCTTTACCACACTGGTCGACAGTAGACCAAGACGACAGAGATGTTAGTAAAATGTCGTTTTGGATGTACATACTTTGGTTGATTCCCATGCAAACATTGCGGGACGCATCGGCTTCGAAAAGACAACCGCAACCTCGTCGCCACGAAGACCCGCGTGTGCTGACCACTCTTTGGTCTTTAATTCTGGACTGCTCTTGTGGAAGATGGGCGAATCCTGGAGGCATTTGACCACCGTTGCCTAAGGACAATCCGTCGACTGAAGTGCACCGGCTTCGTCTCAAATAAGGCAATGCGCACTCGCTGCACCAATATCGCGCGGATGCCTCAGACACGTTCTTCGTCCTCCAGTCCGCGGACTCAGTGTTACTGTTTTCGATCTGACGCCCTTAATTACCTTAAGGGCCAACTCAAAAGCCTGGCCCTGCGCAGTTCTTCAAGCCATGGAAGTGGTTCTGGGAGCTTCGGTGTTGGACTTCTGCCGCTGGAGAAGATAATGAATCGAGGTGTCGCCGCGTGTCGTCACGCGCGGACAGATCCGATCCGTCTCATAATCGAGGCTGGATCGATCAAGCATGATCACAGCTGTACCAAGTACAAGTACGGTCGCCACACCATGTCTGTATTCAGGCACTTGACAATCAGCGCCCATCTACTGGAATACCAGACGGGAAACGTTCTTACTTTTTTGTACTTAATACGGCTGCGATCATGCCCGATCTAGCCGGTCTCGATGATGTCACGAACTGTACTTCTCCATGCGTGACGATCCGCGATAGCAGATCTGGACAGCTCAACCCATTCCCTTCGCCAACGACGGAGGCCGAACACCGAAGGTCCCAGAACCACATCCATGTTTTGACGAACTCTGTCGAGCCAGGTTTGGTGTTGATCCCCACATCAACGCCCCCAGTGGGCTAACGGTGCCGGACCTAGGGCAGTAACACTCAGCTCCTGTGGTGGATGACAAAAAACATGCCTGAACCACCTCAGTCGTCTTTCTTGGATGGCCTGAATTACCCTTGCGATGTTGTCGCAGCGAGCGCGGACTGTCTCATTTGAGACGAAGTCGGTGAACTTCACTCGAAGGATGGCCCTCAAACAGTGGTGATCAAATACCTCCAGTTTTCGCTCGTCCTCCACGCCCAAAGCCCAGCATTCACAACTGTAGAGAAGGACAGACCGGACCTCATGAAAATGTCCGATCACATTGTTACGGAAAACGTTTGCACCTTCTTCAATCCAGTGCTAAGGGTCCTTACGCAGTTGAGTACAGCCGGCGTATTATCCGCTTACACCACTAAATGAGGGCTGCATAACCAGTTGATCATACCTTTGTTCATTTTTCGTGCGGTTTTGCAGGTAGCAAGATAGCAGATGCCTTCCTAACCCGCACTGTGGAAGCCTGTGATCGTCTGAGACAGTTATTGCTTTTTCAGGGGCGCACTTGCGCCAGCTCGTTTAGTTTAGTGTCATACCTTCAGCTGCGAGTTTTGCGAAAGACATGCTGATACTAGTATGCAAAATATAATTTTATTACTACACCTGCGGCGAGCATACTGACGGCTCTTTGTACTCCCGGCGATAGCCATCTAAACTAGATTAGGCTTCTGGTTTTGCAGATGACTGGAGGGCGTTAATGGGCCGTGTGTGTGTGGGAAGTTGTGCGAACATTCAACTAGGTCTCAGTATGCTTTCAAAGTCAACAAAACGCCGAGTTCCGGAAAGGGCAAGGCTCAGGCGCCTCTAGCGCGGGAACTGTGGGGGTGCGGAAAACAATGAAAGATGTGCAAAAACTATGAAGAAAACGGGTGTGTTAAAAATAAGTGTTTTTGTGTGTAAGTTTGTTTTAATAAATACAAAAATCTCAGCGTAATCAGCGCACAATACAAAAATTCGCGCCAAGTAACCAATGAGACCAATTCCAGTAGGATTAATAGTGGTTGGTCGGTCAAGTTAATTTAAACGGAACCGCCCAAGTAGCTGACCAATCAGACGAAGGCCGTTGATGAAAGTTGTAGGAAGTTGGTGCTAAGTTGGCAGTAGACCATATATTCAAAAACTAAGTTGGAAGGCTAGTTGAAAACCTCGTAAACCATTAACCGAACACTAATCCTAACTTCAAGATCAAGCCTTTATCCTAACGGTAAAACGAAATTGGGGAAACTGTCGCTGATCGTAACCATAAACAATGAAGTTAACCTCAAACGGAACACTAACAACTACCCCGAACCTTAACCCCGATCGTAATCCCCTAACTCCAAACCCTAATCCTAAATCTAGATGTGCCGACTGTAGCACACGCACCAAAACTAATCTTTTTAAAGGCCTAGAAGAATACGTGCTTTTCCATATACGGAACGCATGCACCTTGTAGGCTGAAATTACTGAGCGCTAATGCAACGGCTGATCATGCCCCAAATTTTTCGGTAACTAGGAGAGTTTTTTAAAACCTTATTATGCCCTGCAGCGTGTCCTGCCCGGGCCGTCAGGACATCATGCCACAAAGGCGTAACAAGCGAACGATCAAGGTCATGACCCCCTGTTCACACCTTTGTGCTGATTGGCCACCCATCAGCCTATGACAGTCCCCCTTGCCGTATACCCGGCCGTTCGCACAAGCCTCCTCGCTTGTACTATCTATCGTACTCAGTACACGTCCTATTTCCGATTAACCTTCTCTCTTGCATGCATAACAAGAAGGATCTATATTATAATATTAATTTATACTAGCAGCAAAGCAATAAATTGTTAACCAAAGGGGGACGTGTTTCCGAGCCTCACCCCGGAAAGCAGTTGAAAAGAAGGTGCGATCGCTGAAACAAAAGTTTTTTCGCCTGACGTCTCGAATTATTTACTACCTGATGATGGACTCAAATGTGAATTCGAAACACCACGCCATATTTCTGTTGTCGGTGACAGTAACACTGTAGGTGGAGTGTCTGTCTGAATATCGAGCAGGCGAGGCAGGTTTGGGAGTGCAGAGTGGGGCAAACTAGGGAGTCTTAGTGGCGGAGCCAGGAAGCCTTTCGAACGGGACCCCATTTTAGAGCTGTGGGCCCCCACAGGCATGAGTTGGCGGAGTCCGCTTATTATTGGCTCGATTCGCGCAGATTCGGTGGTCGGAGTGTTTTGTGTGCCGTTAGCGACAGCCGCAACGTACTCATCCCGAGCAGTAACGTTGGAGGCGGGGAAAGCTTGGTCGTTGGTAATGTTTTCCCCGCTATCTTCTGATTTTGTCTCCTCGACGCACCTTCGCAGGCTTGTGGAGCCTTGGACGCGTTTAAGCCTTCAGCCTCTGCCATACACGTCTCGCGCTAGCTAGGAGTCTTTTCATCGCGGCTTTCGGGCGGATGAACCGGACAGCCAATTGACAGTTCGACCGTTGATTTCAGCTATGTCCACCATCGTGTCCTCCACAGTGGGGGTGAGAGCAGGGACGGTGGCGCGTGAATGGTAGACTTGCACGGCATTTACCGCACTCCCTCCTCCCCCACCTTGTACCCGTCTTCAAGACAGAGTCAAGAATACCGGAGGCGGAGGGGGGCGCAGGGGGCTTTCACGGCGAAACTCCGCACCTTTACGCGTGCCGCTGCACCGCTTGGTCTACAACGTACACTGGCCAGGATTTTTCATACCACAGGAACAGAGGGGAGAGAAAGCCCAGATCCCAATTGGCGCGGCGTGAGACTGCACCTGGGCCTGTCACCAAGTCCTAAATGCTGGCATTTGTTGGGGGCTACTCTCCCTCCCGACAAACGACCCCGATCTAGCTCCTGTGTTGGTCCAGCGCACCCACCGCGTGGCCCGTTTCAGAAGCGCTCATGCAGTAGGTGAGCTAACCCATGAACCCATGTCAACCGAAATTCCGAAATGCGTTTTCGTTTCGAAATAGGGTTGTAAAACTAGCCAGCCTGTAGCATAATTCTATAATATTTCAGTTACTTCAGGATACCGGCTTTCGAATGAACGTCCTTCCGGCTGCACGCAAAAACTATACTCTATAAAAATGACTACTTAAGTAGTATGCATCTTTCTCATTGGTTTTCGATGCCCATAAAAGTTTAATTATATTTCATGGAAAGCATGCATAAAAATATTCATCCTTTTGCTCATTTCGTAGATAATTGTCTTCTTATTTTATACTCGAGAGAGGGACATTATTCGGTTTAAAAAAACTTTCCCAATTCCCGAATAATTTTGAACCCGCTCTACCTTTAGACTTGGATTCAGGGTTTCCAAACTACAGGCCGTATATTTTCCGCGTACGGAATACCGCATTTTTCTCTGCGGTAATAAAGGGAGACCATATAGGGTTCATAAAATTTCGCAGTGGACTTGATCCATATTGTTAGCTTTGCAAGCCACATTGGTAAATGCAAAGACATGACGATTTATGAACGGCCATGTCATGGTATTAAAAAGCCTCACAATCAGAAAACCGAATTACAGTAGATGTGCTAACTCATGAAATGTCAACCAAAATTTCGAAATGCGTTCTCGTTTCGAAAATATAAATTAGGTAGTGTTGTAAAACTAATCATGATGCAGCATAAATCTATAATGCTCTAATTACCTCAGGGTGCCGGCTTTCGAAATAACTTATTTTCGGCTGCATGCAAGATCTATACTCTGCAAAAAAGACTACTTAAGAAGTATGCAATTTTTTCATTGATTTTCGATGCCCTTGAAAATTCAATTATTGAAAATCACGTCTTCTTCCAACTTCATATTCAAAAGAGGAGTATAATTCGGTTTCAAAAAACTCTTTTATTGTGAGATTTTTTAATACCTTGAAATGGCCGTTCATGAAACATCATGTATCTGCATTTACGAATGTGGCTTGTAAAGCTAACAATATTGCTCAAATCCACTGCTTAATTTTATGAACCTCATATGGTCTCCTCTTAACACCGTAGAGAAATGCATGGTTTGCGTACACGGAAAATATACAGATTGTAGTTTTGAAACCCTGAATGCAGGTTGGGTTCAAAATTATTCGGGAATTAGAAAGGTTTTTTTAAAACCAAATTATACTCTTCTTTTGAGTATGAAATTGGAAGAAGACGTGATTTTCTACCGACTAAATAAAAGAATGAATATTTTTATGCATGTTTTCCATGAAATATAATTGAATTTTCATGGACATCGAAAATCAATGAGAGAATTGCATGCTACTTAAGTAGTCATTTTTGCAGAGTATAGATCGTACATGCAGCCGCAAATAAGTTCTTTCAAAAGCCGACACCCTGAGGTAACTGAATCATTATAGATTTATGCTGCACTATGATTAGTTTTACAACACTACTTAATTTATCTTTTCGGAACGAGAACGCATTTCGAAATTTTGGTTGACATTTCATGAGTTAACACATCTACTGTATGTCCCTCCTTCGAGTATAAGCTTGGAAGGAAAAGTAATTTACTACTGACATCCTGAGGTAACTGAGATATCATAGAAGTATGTTGCAGGCTGACCCTATTTAATTAAGCTTTTCAAAACTAAAATTCATTTCGAAGTTTCGGTTGACATTTCATGTTTTAGCTCACCTGCCAGGCTACCTATGTACTCGTCTCCTGCATATTTTGTCGTCTAAGTGCATTTTGATTGCCACCTGGTGCGCAAACTGATTCACCTCGCAGTTCCCCTCCCCGGACTGTTTTCAGCAATGCGTTGCCTTATTTCTTCCCCGTGATGTGGAACTTGTTTTGACCGTATATCACCACTATTAGTGGGCGGTGTGCATTCCTTTGTTTTCGACTGCACGTCGGCTTTATCTTGCTCGCTCGAATTATTCGCGGTTGCTGCCTTCGGGGTGCACGCTCCTGACTCAGGTGATGGTTGGGTGCGCCTGACTTATTGCCGCTCGATAATCAACGGACTCTGATTTTAACAATGTCAGATGACCCACGCCCTCTGCCCGGAGGCGTTGGGGTATGGCTGTCTGGTGGCGGTTGGGGAGGGGGGGGGTAAGCCGAAAACAATCAAGCCAATTACTTTTTGTCTGGTTTTATTGTTCCACTGCTACTGCACCGGTGTTCAACGGGGTCGCTTTCAAGTTGCCGCTTTGGACGATTTTACTAAGTACGCTGAACCTCACAAACCACCGACTGAATTCTCTAGACATGCCCTACAGTAGCAGCTGACAGAAACTTCCTCAAGCAGTGCGTACTTTAAAGCAGAAAAGAACTTCGCTCTGACTAGCCAGAGTAGCCCTTTCCTGTGTACACGCAGCACAGAAAGTAGTTTTAAAACCGTCGGAGCCGGTAGAAGGCTGATGTTCGTTCAAGCACGATCTCATGCCAATTATCTGTAGTAGTTTTTTAGTAGAATTTAGTGATTCAGTTGGTCCAGTGTGCAAGATTCGTAGATCACGGTGGAGTTTTGGTTTTTTCTACTACATTATTCAAATCTTCCAAAAAACCTATTAAAAAGTGATCCTTATTGTCATCTTGTGGATTCTATATTGATTGCTTAGGAAATCCTGCCTGGACAGTCAGCTTACTTCATCGGAATGGTGGATTTCCATGCGTTGGCAGAAGTCTAGGCAGGTAACCTAAACTAAATCTGACGAAACTCGTGGCCCTCTGTTGGTCAGAACGTTAGCTGCACTCTGAGCGTATTCTGGTAGGTGTTATCGGATTTGCGCACCATAACAAATGCCAAAATTTCGGGGTGCGGCGGCAGACTCGGTTGCGGGCAGACGTTGCGTACACTGGGACCCCTGCCGCCCTCCCCATTGTAGTTATTGATCGAAAACCTGGTCATTTGCTGAGTGGACCAGGGGTTGTGAAATGGAGTGCCAAGGTGCGAGCTCGACCATGCCATCCACCTGCGCCCTCCCCCGCCTCCGGCCTTCTTGACTCTGTCTTTACACCGTGTCCAGATGGGAAGTGGGGAGTAGTGTGGTAGATGCTGCGCAAACCTTCATTCACCATAAACTAAATCACGCGCAAATCGCCGTCTCTGCTCTCACCTTGATGTGGACCACACGGTGGACATCGTCGGTAACGACGGTCGAACTGTCGTGGTTTCGAATACCATCCGTAAGATGTAACACTACTTCCCACGGAAAATTCTGCAACGAAAGATATACGCGTCATGAGTTTTCTCTTCCGCCGATGGTGGTTTCCACTGTCATTTTGTTACTCTGCCAGTTTATTTGCCATCGGAGGACTTCGTTACAACTTGGTCGGCTGTCTTAGACTTGGATCGTCCTAATCTGAACAATGTGTTTGCCTTGTCGCCCTCCGTCACACCGCGTTTTGCGTGAGAGTAGGCCACGAGCCAGACCAGCACAGGGGCTAGATCAGGATCCAACAGGCTTTTTTGGAGATGCGCGCCCATAACAAATGCCAACTTTGGGGTGTGGTAGCGCGCCTAGGCGCATGCTCGTGCTGCGCCTGTTAAGATCCAAGCCGCCGTTCCCTCCCCCTACTTTTCTGTCCGCTGTACGTTGCGGGTCTTCGCCGTGTCAGCCACCTGGGGAAAAGGAATGAGTGTGTGGTAGATGCTGCGCAAGTCATCTTGCCGTGGAGCACCCGGTGGACATTGTCAGGAGCCACGGTCGAGCTGTTGTCTTCGCAGAGTGGTCTCTCCTCGATAGCGGACGTTACGTTCCAGAACTGCCGCGAAAAGTTAAAACCTCCTGTCGCCCTAATGAACCCCGCCGTACTCTTACAAACATTTTTTACACAACTATACAGCACAAACTCTTTTTATTTTTTTATATATCTAGGCAAGTTTCGTTAAAATTATACGTGTAAGCACACTGCTAATGTACTAAGCACAAATGCGCAGTATGTATGAAAGGTGCCGAAGCTTACGGAAGATTGTTGATCACTCACGAACTGGCACAGGCCAGTGTACCGAAGCTTTGATATAATAGTGAACAACATGAGCCGTCTTGAAGACAAAAGAAATATTATAAGTAATATTGCGTTATTTAAAAATGCCGGCCTTTTTAGAAAACCAGTAAATTCCAAAAACGTCAAAAATCGTTGTGACTGAGTAAATTTGGGTTTTCGATGCACGGAAAGTCTGCTCATGCAAATAAATCAGCAAGTAAAACATCACCAGTAGAATAACATCTAAAAATAGCTTTTTAGTGAAGCATGAGCCTAGATGTCCTTTACGCATAATGCAATGTCTTATATGAGAGTTAGCCAACAGCTGACTTTTTTAAATCGACAAAACGTCTGGTTTTCTAAAATCCACCTGCTTGCTTACACCTTGCTTTATCCAAACTACGTGCTGAAATAGAACATTTTTCAACTCCGGCAAGGTCCGTCTGGTAAAACCCACAAGTTTAGACAACTCTTCTCTTGTAGAAAAACACGCGCGGTTTCGTAAATTTAGTCTAAGACAGCTACTAACATCGGAATAGACGGCGGCGTGAATTTTCGCCGATACCTGTAAACATTTTGACTAATAAAATCATTTATAAACACATTGGGAAGTTAAAAAGGCAATTTTCGAAATAGGCTAAGTCACATACTTTGCATACCACTTATCGTTTGGCAGTTCTATTTGGTACGTGTTACATGGTAGTGATGCATATTCCACCAAAACTCTAGTACATACCGTCCCGTGTATGGGAAATCGACGCAGGAAGCATGCATTAAAAATAAAAAGGCCCATTTTCCGCATAAATCCGCGAACCAGTAAAAAAGTCACGATGTATATGCTTTGTTATGCTTGCCATGGAAGTCGTAGCAGAGGATTACTGTACACATCTGCTTATGTGTTCTCTCTGTGTAATGATGCATGTTTCGCCGAAAGTTTAGTAAATACCGTCCTTTGCGTGAAATCGACTGGGCAAACCAATGGAGGAAGCTTGTATTATAAACAAAAAGGCCCATTGTCTGCAGAAATCCGCCAACCAGTGAAAAATCCACGATTTATGTATGCTTTGTCGCTTTATTAATTTCCTCAGAAATTATCTACGAAGTTGGAGTAGATCAGTTTATTCAAGGTCTATAGGCTTAGACCGATAATTTTTATACATGAGTACTTGGGCCAAAGTCCATCAGCCACAGCGGGTAACCGCGTAATATTCATTAACCGTCGACAGACAGCTAGTAACACGTGTGTATGGACTTTTGGCTAGTACCTGTTCTGTTAGTATGGTATCACCCTGCCCTAAAGTATGTATGCTTTGTTATGCTTGCACGTAAAATCCACGATAGAGTGAAAGTCGAAGCGCGAAATAGCGGAGGATTACTGTACACATCTGCACATGCGTTCTCTTTCTGTGCAGGTGGCGACCTTCCAAAGTCGGGAAAACACGTGCGTTTCTCCCTGAGTTCCCTCCATCCGCCGCCCGACGTAGAAGACGAGAACGGAGGCCGCAGCAACCGGCGGCGTCTGATGGACTTTGCTCGCAGGCAGGGCTGGTGTCTGGATCCGGACGCCTATGAATCAGGCG
>CACRXP010000673.1:234676-247143 GCA_902702965.1 Spirometra erinaceieuropaei | reverse complement strand
GCCACGAGGGACGGCATACAAAACGACCCAAAAATGACGGTTACAAAGACAAAGGCATGAGAATCTTAAATTTTAATGAACATTACCAGTCCAAGTAAAAGACAAATGAGACAAATTAAAGTTCCTTCAACTCATCAGGCAAATCGTTTTTCGGATGCTTGCTTTCAAAGTGCATTTTGTAGGTCTTTGGGTCTGGCATTTGAGCCTTACAAACTACGCACGAAAAGGCCAATCCGGCAGCCGCAGTCTTTTTGTGGTCGGCTGCCGAATGTTTTTTCTGTTGTGCCTGATTTCGTTCCTTAGCCCTTTGCTGTGACTGGATCTTCTGCAGACCACGAGCCATACCGGCCGCGACAAACCAAAACTTCCGCAAGACTGGGAAATTGAGCTTTTAACCAACCCGCTTAAAAATCAGGTTCTTAACTTCTAAGCAAAGAATGCTTAATAGTCCGTTTCCCTTATTGTAACAGTGGCATTTCTAAAGGCTACTGAGAATAATGCAGTCAGAGGAAGCGATGCACATGTGAACCCCGGTATCCACAGGGGTAAGAGGTCACGGCTACCTTCAACTACCTGAAATCCATAAACGCTAGAGACCTGCAGCAGGCAGTCATATTGACGGGTCTAGTACCATTGTTCAAGACTTCGCTGCCTCAAAGTCATTCGTCCCTTGCAGCAAGCCGCTTCAGACGCGCTAAAATGAATTAACTCGACCGACTTCAGCTCGGGCACAACTGTGTCCTCATTGTGTCGCGGCTACCCATGCGCCACTTGAACGCAACTCACCCTGCAACAGCAGCCTAAGCCACCGGGACACCACCCCTCGGCAAACGCAGCACACACGGATTGGACACCAACTGAGCTTAGCCCACGAGTCTACAAGAGCGGCTGCCATCACTGTCTCATGGAATCTCAGGCCTGACTGAATACAGTCAACACCAGTCCGGGCTTCGCCAATGGCCACTGCCGCCTGAGGGCTCAATTCTGGATTATGTCTACATTCAACCCCTCATTCTGATACCCTCCGTCCTCCCCTACAACTTGGGGCTCGACCTGGTGGTTTTAGCGCTCCGAGCACTTACTCTCGCCGCCTAGCTTCAACAGACCACTGTAAAAACGCTCATAAATGTCTGGAAACTTTTCTCTAGAAAAATACGAACTCACCGAAAGACGCAGCATCCTATACTCCGAGACGCTCTCGGAAATCCCATCGTTGATGCCCAGTTAATCGCTGATAGCTTTAATGATTTGCTGTCCAAAACGTTCATTGAAGACTCGACCACTCCGCTTCCGACCATCCAGTCATTGGCCGGGGCAGTTCCAGAAACTATAACTTTCACTCTGTGGGATGTGACTGTTGCGATTCGGCGTTTTCGTCAATCTTATAGACCAGGCCCTGATGGTGTCCCAGTAAGGATTTTAAAAGCCGATGCAAACACGATCTTCCCATACCTCTTGTGCAAGATATTTAATCTTGCTCTTGAAACTGAAACCTATCCTATCTTGTGGAAGGAAGCACACATTTTGCCCATTCCTAAGCACGGCAAACCTACATCATTTGATGACTTTCGGCCAATAAACATCCTCCCTGCAGTTTCGAAGATCTTAGAGACATTGATCAAGGATAAGATGATGTGTCACTTAACAGCGAACAACTTACTGAGTGTTGCTCAGCATGGATTCCTCAAAGCTCGATCTTGTGACACCTGTCAACTCTCTTTCTTTGACTATGTTCTCCAATCTAGGGACCGTGGTTTCGCACTTTACATAGTTTATTTCGATTTCACTAGGGCTTTTGATCGTGTTGACCATGCTCTTCTTCTCCTGAAACTGTCCTCTTTCGGAATAGGTGGCAAACTTTTGAATTTTATATCCTCTTATTTGGGCACTCGTACACAAGGAGTTAAGGTTTCCAATACTATCTCCAACCCCACACGTGTGAGGAGTGGAGTCATTCAGGGTAGTGTACTTGGCCCGCTTTTATTTTGCCTTTTCGTTAATGATGCACCCGATTTATTTCAGAATGGTAGGCCTTTCATGTATGCCGATGATCTTAACGTTGCATATCCATATAAGCCGGCAGATCATGACATCGTGCTTGAGCTCCTAAAGAGCGATCTACAGGCTTTCGCTCAGTGGTGCCGCACATGGCGCCTTTCTCTTTGTTTTAGGTTTTTTCCCGAGTTCAAAGGAGACTGACAGTGCACAAGGGGCGCTATAATAAACATATTCTATTTTAATTCATATTGACCCAACTGTGAAAAACTCGGCGCCTTGGTGGGATTCGAACCCACGCAGTAGGGGGAAGGCTTTAGTACTACCAACGCTCTAACCACCTGAGCTACGAGGCCCCGCCGGACGACGCGAGTTTTATCACACTTGGGTCAAGTTACCCGCCCAACCAACTGCAACGTCTGGAATCCCCCTTACTGCGTGGGTTCGAATCCCACCTAGGCGCCGAGTTTTTCACAGTTGGGTCAATATGAATTATTCAAAATCTGCCAAAATATCAATGAATATTCTATTTTATTCTGTAAGTGCTCAGTCATGGTGGTTGGCGACGACCGCCAATCTCAACTAAGTATTGAAGGTCACTCAATAAATTTGTCAGGGGTTATAAAGGATTTGGGCGTATCATACTCCAAGAGTCTCAATCTCTCGGAGCACTGTGCCTTGATAGTCTATAAATCACGCAGAACGACCGGGTTTATCCTCCGAAACTTTAAAACTAGGGACATCAGAATGCGCCTTTACAATATATACGTTAGACCTGGTCTGGAATACTGTTCGTTTTTATTTAGCCTCATGCGTGCTACTGAGCGGAAGAAAATAGAATCCGTTCAACACTTTTTTACCAAAAGAATGTTAATCCCGGAACACCGACATTTGTCTTACTAAGAACGTTGCCGACTTACGGGCCTTGATCCCTTATGGTTCCGTAGATTTCAAAAGGGACTATTTTTGCTATTTAAACTCTTATATAACCACACACTTAACCCACTCACCTCTTTAAGAAATCATATCCATCCACGGCGTAACAGTCACCGTGAGGTCTTTTTATTTTTGACTCTGGCACTTACTGTTAAATATCGTCGGTTCCTTTCTGTAAATGCAATTGCTATTTGGAATAAACTACCCATGAGTGTTAAAACTCTGCAAAATTATCCTTTATTTAAGAGAACTATTACTCGATTTTTGCATTCAGTAAAGCTTCCTCAAATTTTGGTTGCTGAATCCGCTGATTGACTCTACCGTAGCGATGGAGTTTGTGGTCTCTGAACAGTATGGCCGGTCTCACCATGGACAATTTCGTTGGCCAGCAGCGACAGCTGTTCCTCAACGCCTCAACTTTGACTCTTCCAAACTTCGTGAAAGGAATTGACGTCCGATAATATCCGATACCGTGCAACTTTCCCCCCCCCTTTTCGACGGTCGAATGTCTGCCGCCAGCAGTTTTTTCTCCTTAACCCTCCAAACCATGAAAACCACCATCAACTATATTTTTATTCCTTTACCTCAGGTCGGATTTGTGTTTAGCCGCTTCCCTTGACAATGCCTGTAAACTGGCATTAAATAAATTATTATTATAACTGCCTATCTTATTATTCAAACACCAAATACAACTTTATGTAGCATCCTGAATAACACTGGTATTATTTAAAAGCTAGGGAGTTAAATATCCCTGCGAGCCCTCTTCCCCTTTTCAGGGGTTTCGGAGAATTTGGAGGTTCCTTTTCAATGGGTCCATGAAATATGCCGATAGGCAGCTACTGTTGATGTCCCTTCATGTTGACGTGGATGTTATTCAGCATAATTCAGTATATTTGAGGGATATAGGCGGAGCCTTGGAAAACCCTATTTAAAAATAGACTATGATAAGAACATGCAGATATTTACATAGCAGTTATGCCAGGACGCCTGGACTGCTCGCAAAGCTGAGGAGATCCAAGGCTACGCGGACCGCAACGAATGGAAGAACTTCTTCTCTGCGATCAAAGCTGTCTACGGTCCGCCGACGAAGGGCACTGCTCCTCTCCATAGCGCCGACGGCAGTACTCTCCTCACTGAGAAGACGCAAATCCTGCAGCGATGGGCCGAGCATTTTCGAGGCGTCCTCGACCGCCCTTTCGCATCTCCGACGCCGCCATCGCGCGTTTGCCGCAAGTGGAGACCAATGTGGACCTCAACCTCCCGCCATCTCTCCAGGAAACGATCAGGGCCGTGCAGCAGCTCTCTAGCGGGAAAGCACCCGGATCGGATGCGATCTCTGCTGAGGTCTACAAGCACGGAGGTCCCCAACTGATGGATCACCTGACTGCGCTCTTCCAGGAGATGAGGCGTCAAGGCGAAGTACCGCAAGACTTCAAAGACGCAACAATCGTGCACCTATACAAGCGAAAAGGAAATCGCCAAATCTGCGACAATCACCTCCGCATCTCCCTGCTGAACATCGCCGGGAAGATCTTCGCTCGCATCCTGCTCAACCGCCTCAATAACCATCTGGAACAGGGCCTTCTGCCGGAAAGCCAATGCGGCTTCCGTCGTCATCGTGGGACCATGGATATGATCTTCGCCGCCCGCCAACTTAAGGAGAAGTGTCAAGAGATGCGGACCCAACTGTACTCTACCTTCGTGGACCTGACGAAAGCCTTCGATACGGTGAATCGTGAAGGACTGTGGAAGATCATGCAGAAATTCGGCTGTCCGGAGCGATTCACTCAGATAGTGCGTCAGCTGCACGACGGTATGATGGCGCGAGTCACGGACAACGGAGCTGTCTCAGAGGCATTCGCAGTGACCAACGGAATGAAGCAGGGATAGATAGATAGATTATTTTTATTAAAGACCCGTCGGGGTCGCATCAAAGCAAGTTAAAATAAATTTGCATGCGAGTTTTAGACGAGGTAGGCCGAATCTTTACAAAATGCAATTCCTAGTTTCTAAATTAGAAGTCCATTGAGAAACATGATGATTGAGGGGTGAAAAAAAACTCCTTACAAAAAGTTAAAAATGATTGGATTAATTTTACAGGAGAAAAAAATCCCTCCATAAAAATAATAACAGAAAAAAACGAGCAGGACTGGCCTGAAGGTGGCGGTATATAACGGAATGTTGTCGGTCATCGTCAGGGTAGCAATAAATGTCAGCCTTGATGGGTACGAATGTGGGTCAGACAGGACTGGCTTGCAAATGGCATTGTATACGGGATTCACAATTGAGATCGTCTGGGCCGGATTGGTACGCCGCGTCAAAGAGGCCAGACGAGAGGAACCGAGATGCGATCGGCCACAGCACGCTTCGAGCTCAGCCGAGCAGTGAGGAAGGGAGGTACGACCGAACTACTAGTAGACAGTGAATACTGAGGGTTCCGCCGTGAGCGTCGACAGACCGCATGAGATCGGAATGCGGGAGATGACATCAAAAACCGCGAAAATTGTCGCTATCGGGGGGGGGGGGAAGGATAGCAATGGATTTAGAAACCAATTCAAAACAGGGGTTTCTCATGATATAATTAAGAGTTACCACTTAATCTACCACTAAATCCCAGGAGGACCCTTCTTGAAGTCAAGAATCTGAGTGTTCGGGAATGAGACCGTTAACAGTGCCTTTATGCTTTCCGGTGTAAGATGGTTGCGTAATTTCGACTTGAATATCAGTAACTTAGGCGATAATCTAATTTCAGGCGGAAGATTATTCCAATGGAGGGCATATTTGGAAGCAAAGAAGAGGGAGCGCTTAGATGTAGTACAAAGAGGCGGCGGCGGAATCATCATGCAGGAGATGCGCGTGGCATAAGACCGATCTCTCGGAGTGAGAGTGTCAATGTGCGGAAGACTGGAGCTAGAGTTGATGCGAAAAAGGAGGCAAAGGCCAGCTTCGAGTCTTCTAACCCACAAAAACTTAATGTTCGCTGGCACCAACCCTCTTCAGTCTTATGTTCTCTGCCATGCTGATGGACGCCTACCGTGATGAACGTCCCGGGATCCGCATCGCCTACAGGACGGATGGTCACCTGCTGAATCAACGGCGGATGCACTTCCAATCGCGCGTATCCGCAACCACCGTTCACGAACTCCTCTTCGCCGACGACTACGCCCTGAACACCACCTCGGAAGAGGAGATTCAACGGAGCATGGGCCTGTTCTCCACCGCCTGCGAGAACTTCAATCTGGTCATCAACACGCAGAAGACGGTGGTGATGCACCAACCGCCACCCAACTCAGCCACAGCCCCCAACGCGCCGCTGCAAATCAGCGTGAATGGGACCCAACTTCAAGTGGTGGAGAACTTCCCGTATCTGCGCAGTACTCTCTTCCGCAACACCAAGATTGATGACGAAGTCGCCAACAGGATCTCGAAAGCCAGCCAAGCCTTCGGTCGTCTCCAAAACACTGGTTGGAATCGTCACGGTCTTCAACTGAACACGAAGCTGAAGATGTACAAGGCCGTCATCCTGCCGACGCAACTGTATGGAGCAGAGACCTGGACGGTGTACACGAGGCAGGCACGCCGTCTGAACCACTTCTGCCTCAGCTGTCTTCGTCGCATCCTGAAGCTGAACTGATAGGATCGCATCCCCGACACCGATGTGCTGGAACGAACGGAAATGCTCAGCATCAACTCCATGTGGAGACAAATGCAGCTGCGCTGGAGCGGCCACCTGGTGCGCATATACGACGAGCGAATACCCAAACGTCTCTTCTACGGAGACGTCGCGACGGGTTCTCGTCGTCAAGGAGGCCCAATTCGTCGACACAAGGATACCCTGAAGACCTCCCTCACGCTACTGCGAATCAACCCCACCAACTGGGAGGAGCTCGCACTCGATCGACCGACCTGGAGGAGGACAGTAAAAACGGGCGCTGCTATCCACGAAGCCAACCGTATCGCCGCCGCCAAAGCGAAACGCGAAACCCGCAAACCCCAACTGCGCCCAGTCAGCAACGCCGCCGCACAACCGCTTCCAACGTGTGCTCGATGTCAGCGGACATTCCGGGCTCGAATCGGACTTGTTGGACATCGTCGGATCATCTGTAACTCTCGAACTGCACCAAACTTCTTCCCCCCGTCCGCCTCATCCACGTCCTCTCTGCCGCCAACTAACACTGACAATTTTTCTGCACCACCACTTTCATTCTCCTCCTCGTCCTCCTGCTCCTCCACCGCCTTTTCCTCCCCCTCCTCCTCCTCCTCCTCCTCCTCCTACTCCTCCGCCACCACTGCCCCAACTGCGGCCGCTCAGGCAGGCGTCTCGCACATCACCAACCGCGTCACAACAACCGGCACCACCCCCGCCTCTCCCGACTCAAGCAATGAGAATCAGGACTACACCTGCCCTCACTGCGATCGCACCTTCACCTCACACATCGGCCTGGTCGGTCACTTGCGAATCCATCGCACAGAGACTGGCGAACCAGTGCCTGAAGCACCAACCTACACTCACCGCACTCACCTCCACTGCCCACACTGCCCTCGCACCTTCACTCGTCGCATGGGTCTATTCGGCCACATGCGCATCCACGAGAGCAGAATTGACCACAATTCCGATACAGCCACGACATCCAACACATCCACCGTGCACACCCCCACCCTCGCTCCATCCGTCTGCGCCACCACCACCACCACCGCCTCCTCTTTAGCTGACACTGACACCGCCGACTTCTCATGCCCACACTGTCCACGCACATTCACCTCACGCATCGGCCTGGTCGGTCACTTGCGAATCCATCGCACAGAGACTGGCGAACCAGTGCCTGAAACACCCACCTATACCCCCAAGCTCGTCTCAACTGCCCACACTGTCCCCGCACTTTCAGGCATCGCATGGGCCTATTCAGCCACATGCGAATCCACGACGACCTGCGGTAGACAACCGCCAGTCACACCACACATTCACTCACTCCCCACCTCACACCACCATCACCCCCTAGACATCAACACTCACACACCTCATGCACCCAACTGCCACCTCCCACGCAAGTAGGAAGTCCGCATCTCGACAAGGTCCCCATGCGACTTCGGCTGCACGGGTGACTTGAGTCCGAGACTATCCCGACACGTCAAGCGTCGTGGATAGGAAGGTTGCTGATTGACGCCCGCTCTCGGTTCACGCAGTTCGTCGCGTTGTGTGTGTGTTGTGTGGAATGGCGGACTGGTGGGCTGGGGACGGACTGAAACAGCACCTTCCACGGCACTCTCACGCAAGTGAGGGACACGCCGTTCAACCCCTGTTGTGTGAAATCCTGGTGTTTGTGTGTGTATAGGGGCCAGGTCGTGCCGTGGCGCGCGCAGTCATGGTCAGTCGACCATGACAGCCACCGCGCCCATTTCCCACTCCAGTCTGCTGACCGGCTCGGACAGCGGCTGAGGTGTGGGGGTGGGAAGGGACAGTGAGGTCGACGACTCAGCGCACTTCCACCTCACTATAAACAATCTGACGCGCTTGAAGCTATCACGGTGCGCTAAAAGTCGTGGCTTGGAAAGTTGCCAACTGACGGGGTAACCTGGACCTCCTCCTTGACTGGAGGCGGTCTGAGAGTCAGGCTGCAATGGCTCCTTCTTAATATGGCCTTTATGGCACTCTCACCACAGTGTGGGATCCGAGCCAGGCGTTGGCGGCACGCCCAGGTGCGGCTTCGACCGTGCCATCCTCCAAATCTTTGTTGTGTTGGTTGAAATTTTGGTCATTTGTTGTGTGGACCAGGGGTTGTGGTGGAGCGCCAAGGTAAGGATCCGTCCGAGCCATCCACCTGCGGCCTCTCTCGTCTCCGGTCTTCTTGACTCTGTCTTGACACCGGGCCCAGGCGGGGGAGGAGGAGAGAGTGCAGGTAGATGCTGCGCAAGTCTACTGGCACTATAAACCCCTGAGCAAGTCAGCGTCCCTGTTCCCATTGCTGCTGCAACTGTTGGGCACACGGTGGACATCATCGAAATCGATGGTCGAACTGTCATGCCGGTCATTGATGTCGCGTAAATGTTTAACCATCAATCATAAATTTATCTAGTCCTCTTTTGAAGGTTTCAACGTTTTTTGCTAAGACAACGAAGTTCGGCAATTTGTACACCCCTTCAACCAACCAGTGGGAGAAGAATTGGTCCCGCACTTCACGTTTGACATATTATCCGCAATTTGTACTGGTGATATCGAAGATTTGTCGTCCGCGCCAGTTCGAAGAAGTCGTCAAACTGAAGAGCACAGTCTAGACCTCAGACGATCCTGAAGGCCATGATCATGTCGGGAATGAGCGAACACGTTTAGACCGACGAAAATTTTCTTTCAGCCAGCGGGTTGTCAGGCCGTGGAACTCGCTTCCAAGCGAGATGGTGACGGCTGACACAGTTTGTGTGTTTAAAAGAAAACTTGCTCGTCTAGTTTTCGACAGAAATCGGCTTGTACAGCATGACTATGCACAGCCAGTTTTGTAAAATCTGTCATATACAATCTTGCGCACTAATTTACAGTGACCCCATGCACTACCTTATGATTACGATTGAACTGTGACCCAATCACATTTTAAATGCCTGCAATTTGATTTTATTTTTGAGTATGAATCTGCGAAAGCACTGTACATAAATAGGGTCATCAAGGGCTCTGCCTGTAACCCTTCAATATACATACATACATACATACATACATATGTCCTTTGTATTGTGTTCAGGGGGGATTAATTTTGTTATACGTAAGAATTGACGCTATTATTTCAGTGAGGAGATCGACGTCTACTTCTTATTTCAAAACTCGGGTGGTGAGTTCTCGACATCCATCACAGCGTGTCAACATGTCAGTATCTAGCTTATTTGTGGCTGAGATCAGCAGTGAACTGCGTTCCTCGGGGTTGGTGGTCCGTGCCCATCACGTCCAGCTGAGAGCGAGTAGTCCCCACCGACAAGCAGAGCATGGCAATTTTACAGTGCTTGACGCCCAACCAGTTAGACAGGGCATTGGATGCCGGATTGTCCGCCGAGACTCCGGTTGGTAACCTATGTCAGGAGTTAGAGAAACTCCTTAAACCCGCGATGTCAGAAACCGAGGCACTAAACCAACTGTATTCACGACGACGGCGAATTGGAGAAACCGCCAATGAGTTTGCGGACGAGTTATACCGACTGTGCAAATCGGCGTACCCCTCCATCTCCCAGACGGATTGCAGCGATGCTGTACTCTATCACTTTATTAAGTATATAGAACCCCCAGAACTACGGCGTTCACTACTCCTACAACCGCCCCGTAACTTAAAGGAAGCCATTGACCGCGTCAACATATATGCTAAAATACCACATACTGAACTCTCCCCCAACCATCCTTCAGGAATTCCCAAGGACAAAACTGGCGGCGAAATGACACCGGTAACCAGAACCGATCCGGCCCCTTTAACCGGCCACAATATCCCAAACTCGGCGGTTACAACCCATCCTACAATCGGCAGGTCTGTGCATGTGATAATCCACAGCTGAGCACACACAACAGGTTCACTGGATCGGGTACGCATTCGATTCCACTTGTCACTCAGCTTCATGCTATGATACAACCATGCTATACTGATATTTCTCTCAATGAGCGCCGAATTAGAGCGAATCATTGTTTCTTTACTTATTCAGTGAAGCGGGAACTGTCAATTATTTTCTCCTTGAAGCACAACCGGCTCCCAGCACTCAGAATAGTGATTTGGTTAAAAAACTTACATCGAATCCACCCCGTTCCCACGCCTGGCCACTCAGGTCTGACCTTGCAGTTAGGTCAAATAAGCTAGATGAAAGTTCAGGGAGGTATTTACCTGTTCCTATCCTGATTTCTCAACTTAACGCCACAGTTGTGGAGCCCTCTTACACATCAGACTGCAAAATGCAAGTATATTGCATTGCTGCTAAATTTTCCAATCCCATTGCTAGTCTGACACCCCAAATAATAAAGCCCTTTCCTGATGTTAACTGTTTCCCGAAACCATTACGTCCGCCACCTAACATAAACTACCCCTCATATTATGCTAACAATTCCCAAAATCCTATTTTCTTGTCTCCTATTTTTCCAAACCAACAAAATAGTTTTCCTCTTCCTGGGTCCTCCTCAAATGTTTTTCCACCTAATGCTGCACCTCTAGCTAGTAATTACCCCATAAATTTTAGACCGCAGCAACTTTTTCCTCCAACAATTGCTTCGTTCCAACAGCTTAATTTTCCACCTCCGGCTCTTACTATTATATAAGTAATTTTTATAAGCTCAATTTCAAAGATAAGTGAAGCTCTGCATTTATCTGGATATTCTTAAGTAATTAATGCCTGTTTTTTACTTAAGTCCGTTTTAAAAGTCGCCTTTCTATATAAGGTAAAATTTTTCCCAGTTTTGTTTGACAGTCTGGCAAAATATTCGTATTTTGTAAAAAAATCCATTGTAGTGAATCCTTCCCCTACTACCGCTTTCTAGTTTTTGTAGTTAAAAAACAGTAATATTTGCTATTCAGTGCGCTTTTCCGTAAGTTGGCAACGTTTTGATCCTTCTTCTGTAACGAAAAACTTTTTTTGTCTGTAATGCCCCGCAGAGCACGTGCTAAAAGGCGAAAGCTTGCGGCCCCCCCACCGTCTCTGGGTGCTAAAATCGTGACTAAAGACATGGCAGACGCCAGCGTATGTTCTTCGCCGTCTGCAGATCTGATTAACTCACAAATCCCTTTAGTACATGTAGAACCTCTCGACCCTTCAGTCGTCCAAAAATACGCCTCTGCTAGTCGTAGCAGGCCATCAGCCGGCGAAATAATCGATCAGCTGATTTATGGAGACATAAACAGCACTTCTGAAAAAGTGCTTGAACAAGCTTTTACACTTATTGGGGTAATAAGTTCGGAAAATGAGGAACGAATTAAACGCAAGCATAATTTCGTACTGCGAAACATTCCGAGCCACTTATCTGCTATGGAGGGAGCGCATGTGTTCCTACAAAGTTGCGGCTTGAGTTTTAGTGTCGCACAAGCTAAGCGGCTTCACTCGCTTAGTCGTAATGCGCCGATACTAGTTACCCTTTTCTCCATGATAGAAGTCGATTTTATCTTGTCGAGTAGGGAGATGACTAGAGAATTCTGCCGTAAATGGCGCTGCTCCGATTCGCCAAACCTCACACCCCTGCAGCGAAGACTGAATAAACTAAAATCGGTAAAAACCAACACCAAGATAATGACACCTACTGTAAGTTTAAATAAGTCCTCTACAACACCACCTGCGGCATCTGCAAGTCACGGCATAGTCAATTCCGTAGGGAGTTCGACTACTTTTAATGCTGACCTCTTTAAACAAACCATCACGCCTGGTATAAACACGCCTCTATCAACTCACCCAGCAACCCCTAGTAAGCCTAAGCATGTGTCTAAGTCAAATGCAAATCCAATTGCTGTCTCAGCCACTCGGACACCCAATAAATCCAGCACCATTATAAAATCTTTTCCTCCACAATCGGCTAACAGTGCCTCAAATACCCC
>CACRXP010000673.1:213042-229893 GCA_902702965.1 Spirometra erinaceieuropaei | reverse complement strand
GCGACCGCCCCCTTACAGCTGGCCAGATAGACTGACAACCAGCAACTAGAGCAAACCGAAATTTACCCAACAGGAAAATAATTTCAAGGTCAGGCCGATATCAAAGTTCTTCAATTGCCATGAAGGACATATTATTCATGCCCCCGAAAACTACCAAACTGCAAACTTCAATTTTTATATTGTACATATCGTTATTTTTTAAAAATTTTGTTATTCTTTTCCCTTAGAACTGAGGTTTTTTTTAACTTAAAACAAACTCTCAATTCGCGCTCTTTTGGCTAACCAGACACCCGAAGCAAATGAAGTCAAAGTGCAGTTGAAATTGACGAGTTTGTTTTAGGTTTTTTTCCTGAGTTCAAAGGGGACTGACAGTGCCCACGGGGCGCTACAATAAACCTATTCTATTCTATCTCAAATGTGTATATTCTTTCAATAAATCTACG
This sequence comes from Spirometra erinaceieuropaei, assembly GCA_902702965.1. NCBI lineage: Eukaryota > Metazoa > Platyhelminthes > Cestoda > Diphyllobothriidea > Diphyllobothriidae > Spirometra > Spirometra erinaceieuropaei. The sequence goes on along the minus strand of CACRXP010000673.1, from coordinate 229,450 downwards.
AGTCTTCATTGCCTGGAGCAAATCCATGCTGACTTGCTTGCTCTCTCAGCTTGGAGCTCAAAATGGCTAATGGAATTCTCTCCGTCTAAATGTCGTTATATGTGTTTTGGACCTGATAGGCTAACCCAACCTGTGGTCTTTCAAGGCACACCTATGACTGAATGTACCACCATCAAGGATTTAGGTTTAAGCTACACTAGTAATCTTCATCTCTCGCCGCACGCTGACAGAATTACAGCCAAAGCTGCCCAGATTTGAGGCTTTATTTCTTACAATTTCTATCTTCCTGAAATTAAATTAAGGCTCTATCGTATGTTTGTACTTCCCAGTCTCGAGTATTGTTGCCCATTCTATGGTTTGATGAATGAAGCCAGTCGTTTAAAAATTGAAAATGTCCAAAGACGTTTTTCTAAAAAACTTTTAAATAGGGAACATCCCAATATCTCCTACTCTGATAGATGCCAGCTAATTAACCTAACATTTTTATGGGTTCGTAGACTAGAAGCGGGCTTCTGTCTCCTCTTTCGCATTAATCATAGTTCAAATTTTCCTCGGATTTCAACATTTACCCCTAGTAGTCGCCCATACAATCTTCGCAATTCGTCTCTTATTATACCTCCTCCAGCGCCCTTCACCTCTAAGCGTTCCCTTTTTTTCGCTTCCAGGTATACTTTCCTCTGGAATAACCTTCCAATAAATATAAGATCTTCAGAAAATCTACACACCTTTAAGAGAAGGCTACGCCTTTATTTGAATACTGACTCGATTAAACTGTTATTTTCCTCATCCTTCCCAGACAACTTTTTCTATGACACTGAGAAAGGGCCACCGGGAATTTAGCATGCCGCTATTAAATTTCCGTATCTGTTCACGTTTCCTTCCTTTATGAGTAGTCTCGCTACCTAAGATCCCTCACCAGAAGTGTTAATTATTCCAATTTTTCAGTTCATGCATCGTGCCCTCACAGAATGCGCACCATCGATGCTCTTGGTGAAACCTTCTGTATTCGCCATATACTAGTAGTCTGGTCGCCTCTCCCTTACCCCATCCTCGGTTGGACTCGGATGAATGTAACCGACCACATCTGGGTTCCTATCGCCTCGAGACTGATCTTCATGATGCCCTCACTGAATGCGCTCCATCGACGCTCTTGGCGAAGCCTTCTATATTCGCCATATACTAGTAATCTGGTCGCATCTCCTTTGCTCTATCCTCGGATGGACTCTGATGAATGTAACTGACGGCATCTGGGTTCTTGTCGCCTCGAGACTGGTTGTCATCGAGCCCTTACAGAATGCGCTCCATCGGCGGTCTTGACAAAGCCTTCTATATTCGCCATATACTAGTAGTCTGGTCGCATCTCCCTTCCCCCATGCTCGGATTACTCGGTTGAATGAAACCGACCGCATCTGGGTTCCTATCAGCTCGAGACTGGTTTTCAATTTCGCCACTTATTTTTCTTATTCAAGGCCATATAGGCCAGTCCTGACCAACCCGCCTACGTACCATTTTATGAAATCCGTTACACAATGCCATATACAGCTGACATTTATTTCGGTCATGTTGATGTCGGTCTATATTCCATTCTGTAACGCCACATGCAGGCCAGTCCTCCCTGCATTTTTCTGATGCTATTTTTTTGAGGGGTTTTTTTTCTCCTGTTAAATTACTACAATCATTTTTAAATTTGCTTTGGAGTTTTTTTTCACCCCTCGTTTTTCATTTTCATTTTGCTCAACGGACTTCTAATCTCAAAAACTATGTATTGCACTTTGTACAGATTTTGCCTACCTCGTCTAAAATTCGCATGTAAATTTATTTTTACTTGCTTTGATGGGACCCCGACGGGTCTTTAATAAAAACAATTGAATTGAATTGAATTGAAGTGAGTTACCCAATACAGGGGCGACGATATCTCTAGTAAATCCACAGGTACTATCATACGCCCAAAATGCTCAGATGGACACAAGACCCCAACTCACACGTTTGACCACCGCCGACGGCTCTCGGTTAAACTTTGTCGGCAAAATCTCATTGAAACTTACATTCCAGACTGGATTGAGCGATCACATCTTTTTGGTAGTGCCAGGATTAACTTGGAATGTTTTGCTAGGGCTCGATTTTCTCGGCCGATATGATTGTACCATTCAGGTCCGTGAGCTTCCCATCGAATTTCACAAGCCACCCTGTATCACACAGTTAATTCCGCCTACGTTCGACGAAAACGCAGTCTGTGCCGCTATTCAAGCTAATGTTGCCTTACCAACTATCCACATTGACACTATGTTACCTGACACCACGAGTGTAACCACATACGGTCGCGAGGCGTTGAGAACCTTACTAATAGACTTCGCCGAGGTCTTCGCGTGGGATGAGGTCTCCTTGGGTAGAACAGCATATCTGAGACATTCCATCGACACGGGCAGTGCCAAACCGGTCTGGCAACCACCTCGACGAATACCGGCTCATTTCCACCAGGAAGTAAATCAACTTATTGATTCCATGCTTAAGAACCTAGTAATACGGCCGTCAAACTCACCCTGGGCATCTCCCATCACACTTGTACCAAAAAAGATGGGAAACTACGTCTTTGTATCGACTACCGCAGATTAAATGCGCTGACTACTCGAGACTCGTTTCCACTTCCGCGAATAGACGTAACCCTTGACGCACTGGCGGGCGCACGCTGGTTTTCTACATTAGACCCTAAGTCAGGGTACTGTCACGTTGAAATAGAACCTACCGACCGACACAAGACAGCATTTACCCTTCCACAAGGACTGTTTGAATTTGAGACGATGCCATTTGGCTTATGCAATGCACCAGCCACATTTCAACGCCTAATGCAAGTTGTTCTTGCCCATCTCCTGCCAAACCAGTGTCTGGTATATCTTGACGACGTTATCGTTTTTGGACGCACGATAGCCCAACATAATCAAAACCTCACGGCCGTCCTAGTCGCGCTGCGCGATGCGGGCTTACGCCTGAATCCACAAAAGGGCACATTTTTACAGGATAAAGTTGCATATTAGGGGCATGAAATTTCTAAAGAAGGCATTCACGCTTCTCCGGAGAAAATCGATGCTGTTAAACCATGGCCAACTCCTAAATCTTGACGGAACTCCGCAGATTCCTTGGATTCGCATCATATTATCGGAAGTTCATCCTACACTTCACATCAATAGCTCGACCCCTACATCGTTTAACCGAAAAGGGACGTAAGTTTAGTTGGACTGACGAATGCCAAACTGCCTTTGATGATCTCAAAGCTCATCTCGTCTCCTCACCCATACTCACATTTCCGAACACTGAAGCAGACGCACCGCCGTTTATCTTGGACACAGATGCCAGTGGTTTTGCCATGGGGAGCGTACTATCACAGGCTGATCCCACCGGGACCCTCTCCCTGCACTCAGATTGTAGGGCCAACTTTGCAAGTAAACTAGTACAAGACGTTTGTGATCAATTAAACATTCATAAGACACGTACAACCCCAGCACATCCGGAAGGCTACGGACAAGTTTAACGCACCAATCGAACCCTTATAAACCTCTTAAAAGCGTTTGCCGAACATCACCGACCCTTCAACTTGGACACCAGGCTGCCTTACTCTTTGATGGCTTATCGTGCAGCAGTTCATTCCTCCACGGGATACTCGCATTTTTTTATGGTTACTGGACGGAATTTCCGACTCCCTATTGATTCTCACTTACCTAACGTGGAGCTGAAGCCTTTCACTACCGGCTCCTACGTACTAGAGCTTCAGGAACTACTGCGAACCACGAATAATTTGGCACGCGAACACTTAGGTTCAGCCTACCAACGACAAAAAGAAAAATTCGATGCGAAAATTGCGGGTACCCCGTACCAACCCGACGATCTTGTCCTACGTTTCCGACCTGTGCCACACGTCGGCGTAACCGCAAAGTTTTTCCATCCGTGGGAAGGCTCCTTCCGCATTCTTCGCGTTATCTCACCCACCACATACATCATACAAGACGCCGCCATGCCCAAAAGTCCGTTCATTACTGCGCATTTTGACAAGTTAAAACCCATCAGAGGCCGATTACCCCTCGCATCAGAAGAGAATCTACCCATTCTTCCCGATCGCCTAGTGCCAGAACCCTCCAATGAAATAACCATACAGGACTCCTTACCAACTATCCTTCGGGACCCTGCAGACAGGGCCCCCTGCTAAAGGGGAGGAAGTGTGGTATGACAGAATTGAACTGATCCGTCCTTTTGTTGTTTTTCTGGTCAGTTTCAGATTCGACTGGTGAGAATCGCGTCCCAATCCCTGTAGCAGCCTCCAGCTCTACACTTCCCCTGGTTCAGCCAGATACTGATCAGAGTTATTCTATCAGAGAGACGTCCCTTGACTAACGCTAATCAGGGAATCTGCAACGCCCTTGTAACTCCATTCTCCGTGTTACTATTATTCTATTACAATAAACAGTTCCTTGTATCACTCCTGCTGACGATTGTTGCTGGATTACTGTGTTATCATGTCGTCTGGGATACGGAATCAATCCATTGACCAGCCCTTCTCAGTTGGTCGTCCAGCGAAGGACTACGAAGGCACCGACGATCTGAAGCCCATACAGGACGAGGGCAAGCTGGGTATTACACCGGCAACTTGAAGACAACGAAAATAATTTCAAGGTTAGACTGATATCAAAGTTCTTCAATTTCCATGAAGGACGTTTTATCCATGCCCACAAAAACTACCAAACTCCACACTTCAATTTTCATATTGTACATGTTGTTCTTTTTTAAAACTTTTGCGATTATTTTGCCTTGGAATTCAGTTTTTTAACTTAAATCAAACTCTCAACTCGCGCACTATCGGCTAAACAGACAACCTAAACAGATGAAGTCAAAGCGCAGTCGAAATGGATGAGTTTGTTTTAAGTTTTCTTCCTGAGTTAAAAGGGGACTGACAGTGCTCAAGGGGAGCTATTATAATAAACTTATTCTAAGGAGCTAATATTAACCTACCGTTCGATTGTATTCTGCATATTATTTGTGTGTAAGGCTACCCTGCCAGCACCAGCCCCGCCTAGTCCCCTCAGAAATGGCGGGGTTAGAGGGGGCTATGAAGGGGCTTGGTGGCGATGTAGAAGTGGCTGTGGCGGGAAAATCGATGCGACAGCCCTGCCTGGCCCCACCAGCGAAAAAAGTGCGCAGGGGACGCCAGATTTCCACCTACTTTCGTCACTACTTTAAAATATCGACCTGTATGATGAGTCCCCTGCGTCTCACGCACATAATACCTGCCGGTAGAAGTTTCGGAGCTCAGAATAGGCATATCTCCTTCGGAGAATTTATTGCCAACTGCTGTCGACGTTGAGGGAACCTCAGACTCAGGATCTTCAGTGGCCTCATAATATGCTTTCATCTGGCGCTTCATGCGCTTGTATTCGGTGATTCGGTGATAGCCATAGTAATTACGCTTCACAATGGCTTTGAATATTCAGTAAAAACGATAAAAAAATTTATAAATGGACTATGGACACCAATCCTAAATAGTGCATACATAGACATACAAGTCGACTACTTGAACTGGTTGGTGAGTAAATACCAAAAAGTAGCATAAGATACATAAATTAACTAACAAAGTTATCAAGAGCATACAACAGCATTGGTTGACGCACGATGTTATCTGCTACCCGTGGGCGTAAACAAATTCTTTTTCCACGATTTATACGCCACCTTTAATAAATTAGCTCCCTTAATGCCAAAGAAGTTACGGTGAGTGGTGCATTTGAAACATAACTTTCGATGCAAATACTCTTCAAAATGCTTCAATTCAGAGGGACCTCTGTCCGCACCCAGACCCTTCCCAGCCGCGCCTATGAAAAGGCCATGTGCTGGCACGGTTTACTGAGGCTATATCAGACCTAAGTACAACTATTTTAGATCATACTACACAGTCGACAAATACTCATAGATAGATAGATAGATAATTTTTATTAAAGACCCGTCGGGGTCGCATCAAAGCAAGTTAAAATAAATTTGCATGCGAGTTTTAGACGAGGTAGGCCGAATCTTTACAAAATGCAATTCCTAGTTTCTAAATTAGAAGTCCATTGAGAAACATGATGATTGAGGGGTGAAAAAAAACTCCTTACAAAAAGTTAAAATGATTGGATTAATTTTACAGGAGAAAAAAATCCCTCCATAAAAATAATAACAGAAAAAAACGAGCAGGACTGGCCTGAAGGTGGCGGTATATAACGGAATGTTGTCGGTCATCGTCAGGGTAGCAATAAATGTCAGCCTTGATGGGTACGAATGTGGGTCAGACAGGACTGGCTTGCAAATGGCATTGTATACGGGATTCACAATTGAGATCGTCTGGGCCGGATTGGTACGCCGCGTCAAAGAGGCCAGACGAGAGGAACCGAGATGCGATCGGCCACAGCACGCTTCGAGCTCAGCCGAGCAGTGAGGAAGGGAGGTACGACCGAACTACTAGTAGACAGTGAATACTGAGGGTTCCGCCGTGAGCGTCGACAGACCGCATGAGATCGGAATGCGGGAGATGACATCAAAAACCGCGAAAATTGTCGCTATCGGGGGGGGGGGGAAGGATAGCAATGGATTTAGAAACCAATTCAAAACAGGGGTTTCTCATGATATAATTAAGAGTTACCACTTAATCTACCACTAAATCCCAGGAGGACCCTTCTTGAAGTCAAGAATCTGAGTGTTCGGGAATGAGACCGTTAACAGTGCCTTTATGCTTTCCGGTGTAAGATGGTTGCGTAATTTCGACTTGAATATCAGTAACTTAGGCGATAATCTAATTTCAGGCGGAAGATTATTCCAATGGAGGGCATATTTGGAAGCAAAGAAGAGGGAGCGCTTAGATGTAGTACAAAGAGGCGGCGGCGGAATCATCATGCAGGAGATGCGCGTGGCATAAGACCGATCTCTCGGAGTGAGAGTGTCAATGTGCGGAAGACTGGAGCTAGAGTTGATGCGAAAAAGGAGGCAAAGGCCAGCTTCGAGTCTTCTAACCCACAAAAACTTCATGTTCGCCAGCTGACATCTCTGAGTATAAGAAATACCGGACGAAGCTTCAGAGAACAGTTTCCGGGTGAAAACCCTCTGAACATTTTCGATTTTATTACGGTCGCAGGCGTTAATTAAACCGAAGAAACGACAGAAGTATTCGAGGACTGGAAGAAAAAACATTTGATAAAGTCTTAGCTTCATTTCCGGAAGGAAAAAATTATGCGATATGAATCCATATATCTGCGCGGCTTTGGCAGAGATTCTATCTGCATGAGGTGATAAAGCAAGTTTATTTGTATAACTTAGACCTAGGTCCTTTATGGTGAGGCATTCTGAGAGTGGGTTATTCTGAAAAATTATGGGACCAGGAAGTTTGGTAGGACCAAAAGACATGAAACTACACTTGGATGATGAAAACTCCATCTGTCATTTGTCACATTATCAAGAACAATATGATACATGATTGAATAGTATTTTGATATTTTCGAATGTCACTTACCCCTTAATGTTCATTGTTCTTCATATAAATTCATCTTTTCCAACAGCTAGTCCAGACAATAATGGAAAGCCTCCCGTGCCATACGAACGAACGTTACGACCAACTCTTAGCAAATGCCCAAATAACCTGACTGTAACGTCCAGCGTATTCGACGGGAACAGACTGTGAATCACTCGAATCTGCGTAGAGCTTCCGCTTCTTGGTCACAAAATCTAGTCCTTAAGAGTTCGTGCCTAAAGCATCCATCATGCAGACATTCACGAGCAGACACACGAGTACGTGGTGAGGATTAGACAACAATTTGAAAAGGCAAGCAGTTTAGTGAAGTGCGAGAGGTAACGTCTAGGTGAATATCAACGCTGTAAATTAAGTTTGTAGAAATGGGAACGATAACGAACAATGGAAAAATAGTCAAGGGCGACGATATTGGAAACTCGGTAGGTACAAGTATATACGCTGGACATGGAATGTGGAAAATAGAAGGGCGTAACGAAGCTATAGAACTGCGTAGGTACAAATATAAAATTAAGCAGATAGGTAGGAAAATATCGAATGTTGAACTTATTGAGTTGTCGATCGTCGGTGGCGGTCGACACGCGATCAGGTGTCACGACCGATTTACAAAAGAGTAATCACCGATTAAAACAAAGGGGGTTCTGTCCATCAAGCGTACCTGGGTGTTACATGACAACGGGCAGCCAGCAGACCCCCAAATGTATTCAACTCGGACACAATTTCAATGTCAGGCCGGTCTCCAAGTTCTTTAAGGTCCAAGAAGGGTGATATATTCATGACCCCAGATCCTAAAAAACTCCAAACTTCAATCTCTGTGTTGTATATACTGTACTTTTTTCTGAATTTGCTTTCATTTTGCCTTTGGAATCAGGTTTTTTAACTTAAAACAAACTCTGAATTCGCGCTCTACTGAATAAGCAGACATCCAAGTCCAAAATGGATGATTTTGGTTTAGGTTTTTTCCTATGTTCAAAGGAGACTGACAGTGCCGAATATGTGCTACAAACCTGTTCTATTCTTTTATTTAAAAAAAATATCGTGCAGTGGCCGAATGTTTAATAGGCTGGTTAAACTGTGAAGGCCGATTTACAAATAGGAATTCCGAAAACAAAAGATGGTCAGGAGTGGACGGAGGGATTGTTCAAATGCATGGACTAGGGGATGAAATGGTACAAGTTGAACAATTAGGATACAATAATGTCATTGGATCAGCTAGCCTGTGGGACCGGACATCAACGATGAGACCAGGAAAGGATAGAAAATCTCCATCGAAAATGACGGTATGAACATGAGCAATAGTAGATATTCAACACAAAGAAGATCGTAACCCGCAAAATAAAGCTAAGGACCGTTGAAAAAAATATTTAAATGGAGGTACTTTTAGCTTCCTAGAGAAAAATGTGAAGAGTCTGTTGACCTACGGCCTGTGCGAGAAGGTGGAATTAGACTTACGTTAGCACTAGTGTCCATGGAGAAATTGTGGCAGGAATTCATGTCGATAATTTGGAGCAGGCGAACTGGGAAGGTTGAACCGACCAAGTTCGCCGTTGCAACTGTCCGACATTTGATTTTACCACCGAGAATTTTTTCTAAACATATGGGGATTGGCAATGGTAGACATTTGACTCAAAGCTATGGTAGTTCCGGCAGAAATCGTGAGGCGTGGACGAGTGTGGCACTGTACTGGGATACTCCTGACGACGAGTGATGCTTTTGCGGGCCTAGTCAATAGACAACGCGATCCCAAGCTAAGACCAAGTCGATAAAAGCTATACGAAACGGCCGCGCCAGAACGGACCTGACTGTCAACGCCGCCCAGAGAATAACAAAGGGGATGGGTTAAAAGTCAATTAGTTAAGACGAAACTCACATTATTTCGAGTCTCTGTGTAACTGTTGCATAAACACCAGCCTAAACAAAAGTGAATGAATGCGAGTTCAGGAAATGCTTAACAAGTAGAACGGCTGTAAAAAGTAGGTATTAACAAGAATATGACAAAGAGCTATCACAGGTTCTTCTATGGTGTGAAACGCGAGAAGGAGGAGGTTAGGCGACTTATAGTATGAGGTCGTCCAGCCGCTTCATGACATCCTCGATTGTGGGCGCAGTTGACACAGCTCTGGTACGATCCGTAACACCGTCTATAACCGGTAGTTAATAACACGTAAGGATGTGGTCAGCAGCCTCCTCGAGCATCTTGACAGACGAGGAAGGTCAAGGTCAGGGCGCGCAACTTAGTTCCAAAAATGAGTTAGCTATCAATGGTTACCAGTCTACCTGCCCGTCATTCCCTCCCCCAAACCCTACCCCTTTTTATCCACGTCAGAATCTTTTGATGCTATAAAATTTTTTGCAGAACCGGATGGTTTCTCCATGATAGAATTCGATGTTATCTTGTCGAGGAGGGAGATAACTAGAGAATTCTGCTGTAAAGGGCGCTGCTCCGTTTTGCCAGACCTCACACCACCACAGCGAAGACTGAATTAATTAAAATCGACAAAAACCAACACCAAGATAATGACACCTACTGTAAGTTTAAATAAGTCCTCTACAACACCATCTGCGGCATCTGCACGTCACGATATAGTCAATAACGTAGGGAATTCGACTACTCTTGATGCTGACATCTTTAGAAGCAACAACACGCCTGGCATACAAACGCCCCTAACGACTTCCACAGCAACCCCTAGTAAGCCTAAGCATGTGTCTAAGTCAAATGCAAATCCAATTGCTGTCTCAGCCACTCGGACACCCAATAAATCCAGCACCATTATAAAATCTTTTCCTCCACAATCGGCTAACAGTGCCTCAAATACCCCGACTCAAAACGTTGCGTGTACCCAACTGCACCCCAGCCCTCATGTCGAGGCAGTTAGGCCGAATTTGCCGATTTTCCCGCCGTTTACTAGAACTCCTGATCCAATTGAAACAATGCGTCCCCCACCCCCTAACTTGTTTCATCCACGGCCGTTTTACCAATTTATTCCTCATGCTACTGTCCATATTAGATCAGTTAACTCATCCGATCCTCAGTTTCGTTGCGGCGGAATTGTGTTGCCGTATATGGCCCGCGGATTTCCAGCTGAAAATAAGTTAGCTAACAATGGTTACCAGATCACCTGCCCGTCATTCCCTCCCACAAGTCCTGCCACGTTTTATCCCCGTCAGAATTTTTTGATGCCACAAAATTTTTTGCAGAACCGGATGCTTGCATCCGGACCGTTTGCTCTGTGGGCGACCCAGAACTGGACGATGTAACCCACCTCCCTCAGAAACTAACAGCCTTTCCCCTCAAAATTTTCTTTTAAATGCCAGAGCCTTGCCTTATAAGATGTACTTGCTTCAGAATCTGGTGTTCGTCCATTGTCCTGATATTGTTTTAGTAACTGAGACGTGAGCATCAGCCTCAGTAGCTGACTCCGAACTCTCTCTTCTAGGCTACAATTGCATTCGAAATGATCGCCAAGATAGCCGTGGTGGAGGCAGTTGCGGCTACGTTAAGCAAACACTTACATTTTTGCCGTTGGACCTCCCACATTTTTCCGCAGTAGAAGGCAGCTGCTGGCTCCAGGTTGCACTAAAAAAATAAGTTCTCCTTACTCGTTGGCTGCGTCTATCGCCCTCCCAACGCCAACGAAAATTTTGATCGTTTACTCTCACAGGCATTTCATGCTGCAGCCGACTCAAGCTTTAAGTATCAATTCGTTGCGGGTGACTTTAATCTCCCTGAAGTCCGCTGGTCTCCGCCTTCAGGCCCCAGAAGTTTCAAAGACTTTCTTGAGGCAGTAGATGTTGGGATGTGGAATCAGGTTGTCGATTTTCCCACCCGAGGCTCAAGCATACTTGGCCTAATTTTCTGTAGAGGCTGCATGCCATCGTCAGTGTCATCCCTAGGCCCACTCGGGGGCTCAGACCATGACATAGTTGTTTCAACGTTGGAATTCGAGGTTGACGAAATGTCGTCCCAAAAGAATAACTTTTTCCGCGATTCCCGAGCAATTCGCTCAACCGAATTATTAACACACAATAATTCCTGCGACTGGACTGAGTTCCTCCTTAGTTCAGATGTTAATGTTTGCACTGCAAAACTGTACGAAATTTTGGATCCGCTTATTTCTCGTTTTGTTCCCCGTAAGAAAATTATTAATGTTGGGGATGAGGTTTTCCTACCCTTACCCTTTCGTCGCAGATTGTGCAGGCTTTATCGTCGTTTCCATCTTCAGAACGATGTTTTTTTCCTGCCCTTGATTTGTGATATTTTTGAGATGATTAATAGATTGTCTGAAGAAAAACAGCTAGCCGAAGAGGACCAGTTTTGCGAAAATCATTCGTTAAATGTCTCGAAACTGTTCTCTAGAAAAATACGAACTCACCGAAAGACGCAGTATCCCATCCTCCGAGACGCTCTCGGAAATCCCATCGTTGGTGCCCAGTTAATCGCTGATAGCTTTTATGATTTTCTGTCCAAAACGTTCATTGAAGACTCGACCACTCCGCTTCCGACCATCCGGGCATTGACCGGGGCAGTTCTAGAAACTATAACTTTCACTCTGTGGGATGTGACTGTTGCGATTCGGCGTTTTCGTCAATCTTATAGTCCAGGCCCTGATGGTGTCCCAGCAAGCATTTTAAAAGCCGATGCAAACACGATCTTCCCATCCCTCTTATGCAAGATATTTAATCTTGCTCTTGAAAGTGAAACTTATCCTACCTTGTGGAAGGAATCACACACTTTGCCCATTCCTAAACACGGCAACTCTACATCATTTGATGACTTTCGGCCAATAAACACCCTCCCTGCAGTTTCGAAAATCTTAGAGACATTGATCAAGGATAAGATGATGTGTCACTTAACAGCGAACAACTTACTGAGTGTTGCTCAGCATGGATTCCTCAAAGCTCGATCTTGTGACACCTGTCAACTCTCTTTCTTTGACTATGTTCTCCAATCTAGGGACCGTGGTTTCGCACTTTACATAGTTTATTTCGATTTCACTAGGGCTTTTGATCGTGTTGACCATGCTCTTCTTCTCCTGAAACTGTCCTCTTTCGGAATAGGTGGCAAACTTTTGAATTTTATATCCTCTTATTTGGGCACTCGTACACAACGCGTTAAGATTTCCAATACTATCTCCAACCCCACACGTGTGAGGAGTGGAGTCATTCAGGGTAGTGTACTCGGCCCGCTTTTATTTTGCCTTTTCGTTAATGATGCACCCGATTTATTTCAGAATGGTGAGCCTTTCATGTATGCCGATGATCTTAACGTTGCATATCCATATAAGCCGGCAGATCATGACATCGTGCTTGAGCTCCTAAAGAGCGATCTACAGGCTTTCGCCCAGTGGTGCCGCAAATGGCGCCTTTCTCTTTGTTTTAGGTTTTTTCCTGAGTTCAAAGGAGACTGGCAGTGCCCAAGGGGCGCTATATTAAACCTATTCTATTTTATTCTGTTAGTGCTCAGTCATGGTGGTTTGCGACGACCGCCAATCTCAACTAAGTATTGAAGGTCACTCAATAAATGTGCCCAGGTTTATAAAGGATCTGGGCATATCATACTCCAAGAGTCTCAATCTCTCGGAGCACTGTGCCTTGAAAGTCTCCAAAGCACGTAGAACGACCGGGTTTTTCCTCCAAAACTTTAAAACTAGGGACATTAAAATGCGTCTTTTCAACATGTACGTTAGACCTGGCCTAGAATACTGTTCGTTTTTATTTAGCTTCACTTGTTCTACTGAGCGGAAGAAAATAGAATTTGTTCAACACTTTTTTACCAAGAGGATTTTAACCCCGGAACACCGACATTTGTCTTACCAAGAACGTTGCCGACTTACTTGCCTTGATCCCTTATGGTTCCGTAGATTTCAAAAGGGACTATTTTTGCTATTTAAACTCTTATATAATCACACATTTAACCTACTCACCTCTTTAAGAAACCATATCCATCCACGGCGTAACAGTCACCGTTAGGTCTTTTTATTTCTGCCTCTGGCACGTACTGTTAAATATCGTCGGTTCTTTTCTGTAAATGCAATTGCTATTTGGAATAAACTACCCATGAGTGTGAAAACTCTGCAAAATTATCCATTATTTAAGAGAACTATTACTCGATTTTTGTATTCAGAAAAGCTCCCACAAGTTTTGGGTGCTGAATTCGCTGATTGACTCTACCGTAGCGATGGCGTTTGTGGTCTCTGAACACTATGGCCGGTCTCACCATGGACAATTTCGTTGGCCAACATCGACGGCTCTTCCTCCACGGCTCTACTTTGACTATCCCCAACTTCATGATAGGAATTGACGTCCGATAATCTCCGATACCGTGCAACTTTCGCCCCCCCCCCGCCCCTTCTTGACGGTCCAATGTCTGCCGCCAGCAGTTTTTTCTCCTGAACCCTCCAAACCATGAAAACCATCATCAACTATATTTTTATTCCTTTACCTCAGGAGTATTTTTCACTGCTGCTTCCCTTGGCAATGTCTGCAAACTGGCTTTTAATAAAATTATTATTGCTATGTGCAAGGATAGCGTGCGCAGAAAAAGGCAGCAGCTGGAGGAGAAGTTGCTTGAATATCATGGCATCAGGATTTTGCCCAGCCGCCAGTCGCCCCAGACCTTGAGTAGCTGTGTGTACCCCCTATCACCGAGGTCTTCCTCGGATATCAAACGCTGTAGGCGTCTTGAACTGACAGAAACAGGGAGATGACAGCCTCGTTTGGAGCGGTATATGGGGTTTCTGTGGGCGTACAGTCTATAATATTGCGAAGGTCCGTGGCAATATCCATTGGCAATGCTGATGTTTCGTATCCTCCATTGTAATCGGGCGGAGGCCGAAGCGGGATTAATCAACGTGTAGCCACAATGCAGTATCACCATGCCACAAGGTTGGGGGGCCAAATGTGTGATTGCCGGTTATCGGCTGACCGATAGATTCGCTGATCGCAGTTGACTGACGTCGATAAGAGATCAGATAATTATGGCACATAACCGGTGCGTTGGTAATGAGAGTGACAGTTAGTGCTCGTAATGGTTGAAAAGTTGAGGCAGTATTGATCACAAATAAGGTCTTGTTAGAATAATTATAATCAGTGAAATTTAGGGCGGGGATGAATGTGAGTGAAAATAGTCAGGCACATAAATATGACAGAAGGCGTTATTAGCAAGGGTATATGCACGAGTTGAACGATAGGTATCAAAGTTGCCAGGAAAACGCAGTTTGATGATATTTCGTTACTGAAAGTTGTGTCTTATTTTTGAGCACTAAAACAAAACTCCTTTTATGCCACCGCATGTTTTGTGGCATTTAGCCGTCTGTTTGATTACATCCACCGAATAAAAAAGAACAATCAATGAGGACGAAATGAAGTTCGGGCACATATTGTCAGAATTTAGACAAGGTAAAATTGACGGCATGACATCCCGGAAGGGAACATCGGGTGTTTGGCTGAAGTAAGGCATGGTGAGGAGAATACAGAGTGCCCGATAACTCAGACGTGTAAAATAAATGGGCGTTAGTGGAGAACGTGCATAAAAACCAAATAATAATAAACCAAACTACACTCAGTAGGAAGGACAAAAAAGATGTAAAGTTTGCGTGTACGTCAGAAGTCACCAATGTTGAGAACAGTGCTCCAAGTCTACATGCTACGAGTATTAACACTTGACGAGACGCATCAGCCCGACCGAGAATGGCAGTAAGAAAAACAAGTAGATAAAGAATTGATATCTAAGATCACAATTACTTGATCAATAAACGCAATTATGACGCGCGTCCCCCCCTCAGCGTTTTTCCTGATAGAGTTAAAAAAGCAGCACAGTTCAAGAGAGGCGATCAGACATTTAATTGATCTTGTTAAGCGACTTTATAAATGCGAGATTCAAAAGGTTTGAGTGTTGCCTCTGACGCGTCCGGTGAGGAACATTATGTGTTGAGGGGGAAATAAGCTGTGCAACAATTCCGACCAACGTCTTTAAAGACCGGTTCTGGACTGAATTTATGCACTTAACTCCAGTGAGTAAATGGTGGATAAAAGTCATTCATAACAAATATCTCAGGTCAAGCAGAAAATCTCTTTATCACCTCTAACAGACAAACATCATCTTCAGGACCATTGCTTTGGCAGTCGAGATACTGTCAGGTTTCTAAGGTCTTGGGATCGTGGTGCCGTTTTAGTACGTCAGGTAACCTGGGTGTTGGATGAGAACTTTTCTGTCTTTTTATGAGACACACAGTCCGTGTTTCATGTACGTGAGTACTCGTCTTCCCCGGCGCCTTATTCGATTTGTTCTAAAAAAGTGAAAACCGGATAGCTGCAGTTTGCGGCCATCCATGGCATGAATACTGAGGCGTTATTCGCTTTTAGGAGAAGGAATATTCGATTTCCTAAGGCAACTTGTACAGCCTCTCTTTATGTCATTGTTTAAGTGGGTAAGTACTTTTTCCTCGGCGGTTGCTCCCGCGTTCTGTTGTTCCCGGCCTTGCTATTGGAGATGGTGAAGATATTTGTAGGGAATTTGAATCCGAGTTCTAAAGCGCTTGACCTGAGAAAGCGCTTTGAGCTGTATGGAAAGGTGACAGAGTGTGACATTGTTAACAACTACGCTTTCGTGGTATGTTGTTGCACACTGTGCATTTAAAAATAGCACATGGATAGTGAGGCAGATGCCGAGGCCGCTATTGCCAAGTTGCACAACTCCGAGTTTGATGGCGCCAAAATAAACGTGGAACTGAGCCATGGTAAACGTTCGTCTGGTGGTGGGGTGATGCGTCGCCGCTTCTATGATCGACGCTATCGGGATGATTACCGCGAAGATCGGTTTCGTGGCGCTCCCAGACCATACCCCGGTGGGCCTGGTGATCCTGGTCGTGATCG
>CACRXP010000673.1:156882-210441 GCA_902702965.1 Spirometra erinaceieuropaei | reverse complement strand
TCTGGCGGGCACTTTTTCTCCCATGCCAATGAGGAGCGACAAAAAATTCTATAGCAGTCTTAGCAGTGCTCCACAAAAATTTCAGAACACGATTTTTCGAAAAGTTTCGGGGCAGTTTCCGATGCGGGGCTGACTACGAGCACATTCACAATGGAAACAAGCGCTTGTGCCAGATTAGGTTGCGTGAGCCTGACAGCAACGCAATCGACAGATGGGGAAAGTACAGCTGAAAACGCGGCCTGCAATCTCCTACTTACGTGGGCGTTTTCACAGTTCTTGCAAAGAGACTCGCATGATTTTTTGTGATGGGAAAATAGGCAAATGAGCGGAGCGCGTGCCTCAGCGCGCAGGTGTCTGGGCACGGGGGCGTAGATGGAACAAGTACACAAGAGTCACGCGATGGTGATTCATTACCTAATGGCCTTCATGTCCTGCGTCAAACATATACATAGGGGCATTTAAGAACAGAAACTCTTGCAATCCACTTTTCATACCTGTTTCAGGACGAGTTTAGACGCCATCCGTCCCCACGTGATAAAACTCAATAGCTTTAAAATGCTTTCAGTGGCACAAAGTTTGGCTGTACTCATTTTGATAAAAGCTGGTGTGCTCGATTCGAAAGTCCGCACATCAGATGCTGCAAGTGACGGTCGAAGATGAAGGAAATAAGAGTGTCGCGGACACGACTGGTAGCTCTATTGTGAATGGGGGAAAGTTTAAAAATCTACTCCACCGAATTGTTCAACTTACTACTGTGCACTGGACAATCGAATGATTGAGACACTAAACTCTGTGAAAAAGATGAGGTGTTCACGGGGAGAATCGTCCAAGTGAACGTTTCAGGGAGTGAGGTTGTTTACTCATC
Organism: Spirometra erinaceieuropaei; assembly: GCA_902702965.1. NCBI lineage: Eukaryota > Metazoa > Platyhelminthes > Cestoda > Diphyllobothriidea > Diphyllobothriidae > Spirometra > Spirometra erinaceieuropaei. The sequence continues at coordinate 209,576 of CACRXP010000673.1, read as the reverse complement.
GTTAGGGACTGGAGATTCCTGAATCGGACGCAGATATATGTACTTTCCTTCCCTGAACTATGGCTCAAGGCCACCCGTAATACAGGAATGGTGGTAATAGGGTCTTTAAGGAGAGGAAACATGGTGTTCTCTAGCGTACAAAAAGGAAGCATTTTATTTACACTGCATGCATTCTTTTACGTAAGATGACACTTTGTAGGAAGACAGTTGGGAGGGAGGTGGTGCGCATATCCGTGTCCTGCCAAGTCTATGCTTAGCTCTTAGAATAAAGCGCGCTCGACGCACAGGTCGTCAGTGTCCATTGCGGGTCCCCGTTCGACCTTGGTCTGCGTCCTCTCGACGGTTCCACGTTACTACAAAACTCAGACTACCGCTACAGCTTTTCGATGAATGCCTTTCTTTTTGTGACGTTACATGCGAGTTTTGTTCCTATCACAGTCAACTCCCTTTGGCCCTATCCTGTCGAACTTCCTCATGGTGAAGATGAGTTTGTTGTTGAACTCCCAGTTGCACTCCGGTTCAGTCCCTGACCAGTCCCTTGGACGCAGTGTCCTGCCACACTAGACGACCCCTAATAAAGGTAGGAGTCAGGATGCAGATGGAGGAGAGTTCAGCGACTCTGTCAGAACTCGCAAAATTTTGCTCAATTGATCTGTAAATCATCCTGTGGTTCCGAGGATCCTACATCGTCTTCGAAGCCTCCTTAAGCACTGACAGTTCAGATGTCGTTTCTGGCAGTCCAAAGAAGATCCTGACATCGAATGCCCATATCATTTAGTTAAAAAAACAAGTTGATACCTTTAGGCGTTCTCGGTCGAGTCATACGGAATACTACATTTTCCAGTACGCCTCAGCCTTACAGGTTGTGATTACTCATCGTCTACTGCAAGTAATTTCGAGTGCTAACCCACTAGTTTGGCTCAAAAAAACCAATTTCCCTACCGGGGCTACCTAGTGTCCGGAAAGACCCTCAGGTATAGAAATGGTTCACTTGATGAGCGCCTCTCTACCATTTTGAATATGCCCGCTCACAATCAACAGGCCAACCAGCTCATGGCTCGATGAATGAGGCGTTGGACTTCTAACCAACAGGTTGCAGTTGCGAGCCCCAGGGGCTGCAAAACCTGACGTCCTGCATGGTTGGCTGATGACGGTTAATAAGCCAGAAATGGCCATTTTAGGTTTCCTCATCTTAACCGGTAGTGTTATTCTGTCTATATTACGCGCCGCTGCGCGGCTGACGACGGGCTCGAGAATGAGCCCGAAGGCACACTGGAAAGAGTATGTTCCGTAACGCGATCAGCTAGTTCCTCTCTACCACTTGTCGCAGTGTTATTCCACTCTAAGCAAGGTGGCTAAGTCCTCGAATGAACCTGAGGGGATTGGGTTTTTGTCAGTCGGTTTCAGTCGCCTATCGAAATTCGATGATATATTATAAATTGATGTTTTAGTCAAACTGCCCTAATAAAGACTGAAGAATTGGGAAACGCAGACGTGCACTATGTGGCTTGTGTACTAGCGTTATTCAGCTCTATGCAAGGACTCAGCTGATAAAAAATGGAATATCCTTCGTCGGAAAATCTACCAAGCAACTGTTGCCTTTGGGCAACGGCTATTATTTACTCTGTTCCCAGATACGAATGCCACTTAGGGAAAGTGGCATGTCGACAGGCTAGATGGAAGAATTCGGGTATATGACCTTCGAAGTGTCTGACGAAGTCTTCGTCCTTGTAACATTATGTAGCCTCAGTATCACACTGTTTACTAACAATCCATTGTCAACGCTACCCTTTCATATTCAACCCCCTCTACCTGACAGTCAAAGACCGATTGACTTGGCAGGATAATGCGCAGGAACTCCTGTAATACAGAAACGATGTTAATGATAGTTTCGTCAGTAGGACAGATGGACGCGGCAATTAACGAAATCTGCGGAAGGCACTAAGAAAGTTCGCGTTTCTGCCATATGTTTGTTTTATTACTCCAGTAAGGTACCGGAAGAGACGGCGCAATTTGAATTATGCGAATTAAGGACGTATAAACGGGCGGCAAACGGGTCATTCAAGGGTACTGACTGAAGAAGGCCAGATTTGGCAAGACTGTATGCGGCAGGCAGACTTAAACCTAACAATGTAGCAAAATCCTGGCTGGAGTGCTTGAGCGATATGAACCAAATGTGCAATGGCATCGCCTCGCTGGTTGAAAAATAATCGAGCGGAGTCACTACCTGCATGAGATGGGTCACCGCTGACGTCAACGGGAGAAGAGATGGGGGCGCAGAGCTGCCGAGAGCGTGGGTGGGAATTGAGGTGGGCTCTCGCAAAGGTGACGCGCTTGAATACTGATGTTGGGTGCATCCTGGTAGGTGCAGTGATCAGGTCGTGTGGCACAAGTAGTCAGACTGTCTAGCTCTGTCAGCTGATGCGTTCAATCTCATTACCTGCTGGTTGACAGACTCGAACAGTCGACTGCTGCATGGGAGAGGAAAGAGAGAGAGAAAGAGACAGAGGTCGACACTGGGTCAGCCGTGCCTACGGCATTTCGGCGCATTCCTCATCATCATCAACTATGATTTACTTACGTGACTGTCTCTCTCGACTTCTGAACTTTGTATTCAATGAGAGTGCAGTTACTGGATCTGACTGACCACACGCCTTTGATCCCAAGTATATTCACCAACTCCATCAATATCGGTTCTAACTAGGAGATAATTAAGTATCCATTGCATTTGCTTCCCAAAGACGCATTCATTCATTATTGCAGTATAATCTTTTATGCAACTTGTCTTTCACGGTTGATGGACACCTATCGAAATGGTCGACCACTCATACAGATCACCTGTGGAATAGAGGGGAAGAAAGTCAATATCTGTCGTATGCAGACCGTCTCCGCCAACTTTTATCCCAAGCGAGGAAAAGGCGTCATCATAAAGTATTTTACTCATTGTTCGGTGGGCCGGAAAAAAGTAGAAATCTTCAGAAACATTAAGCGAGCATATCGTTTGCTCCTGAGACATGAAGAAGAATTATGTTCCTTCGAAGTCAGGGCTGTTTCAGAGGCAAATGCAACCAGTGACATTCGCATCAGTTCGCTTATGCAAGGACCACTCAAGTTCTCAGTCAACAATACTATTCCAGATTTATAAACTTACTGCCAGCACTATCAGCGGAGGTTTCTTATTCCGGAAGGATGGAGGTTCACAAATTCACGCTCACAGAGGCAACCGGCCTGTTTTGTCAGTCGAAGACATGCCCTACTTTGAATTTCCTCGTTCTCCGTTTTATTTCTCAATCTGATCGGCCCGGCCAGAAGTGAATCGACTTTTGAACTATAGTAGCATCCACTCCGAAAGGAAATTTCGCAGCCCCACTGTGACAGAATTAAAGTAAATTATCCAAGCCAGTGTTGTGATTCCTCAGTTATCTAATGGTGTTGTCCTTAAATACTGCAAGAAATAGTCAACGAGTGTCGAAGGAGTCTAGAAATTTTGAACTCAAGTGTTAAAACTACTCTTCTTCACCTATGACTAGGCCAACAAAACACTCGACCAGCGAACGAACTTAATTCAGAAGCTGACAAAATTTATAAAATTATAGGCAGACTGTCGTAGAATAATTGCGAATTGGATCTGCAATTCGGGTCCGCTGATACGCATAGGAAAAAACTGACCTGAGCGTGTCTGTCGAAATATGGTCTCACCTCCGGCGTTTCCATGTCTAGTGCATGCAGACGTCGGCAGAAGTTGCAATGCAGCAAGTTCGGGGTGCATTGTTGCCCAAGTTGGGGACAGGTGATTCCACGGGCCTTGATGTGCACGGTGATTGCTTTAATCGGCGCCTACCTGGCGCAAATCTCCCGCCTCTGGCTTCACGACATTTTTACTTGCCGTGGCGGCGGCCACATCTCGGTAACCACTCCGAATGACGGGATAAACAAGATGGCGTCAGCCATGTGGTTGATGTGATCAACCAATTATCTCACCCGGGTATTATCACACCCCCCCCAACCGTCTACATCGGCAACACGATTGTAGTGCCGATCTTTAAAGCTGGCTGGACATCCAGCGGGCTAAAATAATCCATCTGGAAGGGTGATGCCATTCACCCCCCCCCCACACACACACAAGACTCACGACGTAACTGCCTGCAATCATGAGAAGCATCCTTTACGGCGTTGAGACCTGGATAATCGCCAAAGTCAAGCGCGAAAAAGAGGCCGTTTCACAATGATATCATACATGAATTCGCAGCACCGGATCCGCACACTCAGGACCTTGAATCAACTGGTATGCTGAGCACTCATGCCGTGTTGCAGCAGATTCAGATGTGATGGGGCCGTCAAGTCTTGAGGACGGCTGACAAGGACATGCTGGACCGAATTCTTCTATAATGACAACTCTGCGAGTTGTCACAAAGAAGGAGGGCGAAAACAACGATTTAAGGACACGCTGGAGATCCACTCTAACACCTGAAAGCCATCCTAGAGATTCGTTTGCACAGCATCGGTGGGCACGACAATCAGATCTTGCGGACTGAGTTCTGAGTTCTCCCCACTGCGATCTGAGACCTACAAAATGCTTCACAGCACAACTGGAGAAGCAGTACCTATAGCTCCGTCACGCACGCCTTCTCCCACCGCACTGAATCTGCACATTCCAGCACTGTGTGGACGTATTCGTTCGTGTGCTCACGCAGGACACTGGGAAATCCCCACGACACCGCACTGTAGAATGTGGCAAAAAACACGTTGGCATGACGGTTCGGCCAATTAATTCTGATTCATTAATCATCTATTTCGTCGTCGGACGTTTTCAAGGTGAGTACGGAAGGGTCGAGAGGGACAAGACATAAGTTTAAATAGGAGTGAAACAAAGAACACCGCTGATCGTGGGCGACGACAAATAGTAGTCACAGCAAGGGAAGTTTCTATCCAAGGGGGTGCGGTGGGCCTTTCGGCACGGCACTCTCGACAGTTTCTCCTTTGAATAGAGTTCCAGCGTTAGAATTATAAAAGGAAGTACCTGAACCTACCCCCTTTTAATTTGATGAGTTCACCTGTCACACACCATATGTCTGAGTCATAGTGAGAGAAGAGCGACGGAGACCTGACAAGTATATACCAAAATGACTTCCCATGAAATAAATCTGATTGACTAACCTAACTTGCAGTACCAGCTGTACGTGTTACGACGTGTCTGCTCTCTCTCTCTCATGGTCGAACTAAACTCCAAATAAATTAACAGGATGAGAAGGCATACCGGCTAATCCCGTATTTTTAGCCGTCAGTAGAAGCCGATAGCTAAACAGAGGCAGTTGGGGCGCCTGTAAATTTTTTCAGGCAATTTCGTCTTCAGACACGCCATGTATCTACTCGCGTCTTACCACAGCCCTGACACACATCTGGAACACCGCTCACGTCCGTCCAGCGCTTTTTATTTGTGTGTGCCTTGCATTGAAGTCCAGTTTGTTTGCAGTGCTTAACTGTCAAGCGTTTTGGCGGTCGAGCGTAATTACCGCCCTCTGACAGTTTTGGTTACTGGAATGTGCCATCTTCAGCCGTCCAGTCGTTTCCAGTCTGCCTAAGCAGCTGTGCTTGTCCGTTTGTATCCGCCAGCCAACTGGCCTAAGCACGCGCAAGTGTGTGACGATAAACCGAAAAGGTCACTATTCGGACTGTTGATGGTCTTCGAACGTCCTTTAGAGTCTACAAATAATGAATAATGTACGAGTCCCCAGTTTCTTGTTGCAAATAAGAACATGCGATTCCCCGAACGCCAATTGTACTAGCCTGAGCTCAGCTTCAAGGACAATGCAAGGACAATAACACATGAACAACTTTGTAATCTGGCAACGCGAGGGCGGTGGAAGGGGGATGGGGAAGGTCGTGTGCTCTTGGCTGCGGCTGGGGTCAAGATGTCTGTCCAGCTGTGGTCTTACAATGCACGACCTTCGCTGGCAAATGGACCGCGCCATCTGACCGCGCGAACGTAACACGTCTGTCTGATGTCAGAAGCCTAGGCCCCAAGCAACTCCCATCTAATTGCCCGGTTCGCGTGTGCCCGCGAAGCCGAAGCCATGGAGTCTTCCTGCGGCTCGAGAATAGCAACCTGGGCCAGCGGGTCGCCTCTCCGAGCTGCCCTTTTGTGCCCACGTGTGTTCGTGAGCTGAATCGTCGCCTTGTCTGGCACGGCAAGTCTGCATGGGGTCTTAACTATTGCGTAGACGCAGCCATTCACTCTGCCGCAGGCACTGTGGCCAACCTCATTATCAGTCGGTGGAACTGCGTTGGAGAGAGAGAGAGGCGCGTGTTCTCGTGCGTTTACTTACGCAAGGGAGCATTATAAAGTAGGAGGAAGGATTAGATAATCAGAAGAACGCCAGAGCAACGGTTGAGTGGTAGAAAGCCGGAGTGGGATGTGCTCTGGTAGCCCAACCTGATGGACACAATGCTGTTGGGATTGGAGGTAAGGGTTAGGATTAGGGGTTATTGTTAGGGGTTCGGGTTATGGTTAGGAGTTAGGGTTAGGGCAACTATTTTTGAACCATTCAAATTACAACCGCGCATTCCTAATAGCATTTCTTTTGCGTACAATTACTTGACCTGGTCGCCTGTGTGTTCCCCGGCCCCACCTGTAAAAACCCCTATTACCACCGGTCCCGTATTGGAGGTGACTGGTGTTTGTTTACTTCATGTGTGGCTACATAACTACATCCGACCCCCGAGGTCAGTGCACTTAACTATGATTCATTGTGAAGAGACCAGGAAGGATTCGGCGACAAGTACCACCAAGGTGTCGGACGGTTATATTTACTTTGGGAAATTGCAGGTGACAACAGTGGAGAATTGAGGCGGCCTCAAACTGTCCATACTATAGGTGTCAGACGGACTATTTAGGAGAGGACGCTATCTATAACCCAATCCAATCATAATAAAATACGATGGATTGCTCACCTGCATCCAGTTGGTCCCTCATCTGCGTGATTTTAATACGCACAGCTGCTGCCGAACGACGGATCATTGCCACACCAAACGCTGCGGCAAGCATTCTTTCGCCTCTGATACATTTCTTATAAATGGCAGATGCCAAGGTGGTGATTGATTTCTTCCGTTTGTTCTTCGTAAGGGCGCACGGAATCAACGGCTGATAATGTTGTCCGGGTAATGGTTCCCAGCTGATCGATCCTGTGTATGTATGCAGTCGTCTGCCGGGGTCGCTGCAGTGTTTTTATCCTTTGAAAGGGAACATTAACATGGCTTCGACTTTGCACTGCCAGGTTTTTTATATGTTAACTAGGGATCAAGGTGGTTTTAGTTATTTTTCGATACCTTGTGGTGCTAATTTCACTATTAGGTCCGCGTGTGACAAGAACATCAAGAGAGGGGCAACCTTTGATCTTCCCCCGTCACCGCCATGAATTGAGTGTCGAGAACGGTGATGTTGAACTAATCTTGAAAGCTTTATAGTCTGTCCCTCCTGGTTACAGTGAACGTCCCATCAGCGTATCAGCGCCAACAGTTAGGCTCGTAATGATCAAAACAACCTTTTCCAGGTCTTGTAGGGTCAATGCTGAAATTAGTTTGGAGATAAGAAACCTATCGACGCCTGGCCAGCTCGCAGTCTTTACCCTTGATGGAAAAAAAGTCATCAGCAGAATGCCAAGAGTCTCCTTTTGTGTTCGAATTTTGCTGGCCCTCGCGCTCCGTCGTACATCTCTTCAAGTCGTCTACTTAGAATAATGTGCACCTCGCCCGGCGGATAAATTTGGAAAATGAGACTACGACAAAGCTCACGATAATATAGTTAGGTTAGACAGTTTTTTTCACGAATTTCGGTGGGGTATTGTGAGGTTGAATTACTGGAGGTTCCTAAGCCCTCTCTAAAAAATTTCAATTTTCGAGTGATCCATTTTGTTAGATTGGACGCCGAGTCGACTCTCAGGGCTACAATTTCCTGAAAGAGAAGGTTGAATCTGTGGGTTTTAGGTGGTCCATTGAATCTGGCGAGTGTTGTGCCGTTTGGTTTTATCTACTGCCATTTGTATGGAGAAAAAGAGAGAGAGGGGCACGTGTTGCTTCTGTCTTGGTCACCTGACCGATCATCAATCTGACCTGCGGCAGTGACGAAGGTCTGTAGGATTTGCTAAGCTTGGAATTTCACACTGTAGTCGACATGGTTCACTAAGACGCTTACTCTGCTTGCCCACTTTTGATTTTCTCATTGTTTTAACTTACACTGGTGACCCACTATTGATTTTCCCCTTCGCTATCGGTAGGGGGTGATTTTTTTGTGCATCGCGTGTTTGACTTCGTCAGTTGCCTTAGTTCTTGCTAACATGGCGTCGGGTGTGGCGATAAAGTTGGCTGGTTTGAGATCCACCCTGTTATAGGCAATTTTGTGCCTCAGCATTTTTTTCTTCTTGTTCGCTTAGCTGCCAAGTGGTTTACTACACTTTCATTTGCGATGATTTCAGGCTTCAATCTCATGAGTCTCGTGGGCTTCATTTCCCGACTCGTATTATCAGAATAAAGATCGTTCGACTGAGGCATTCAACGACAGGTTCTCCAAGTAATGACGTACATTCCGTCCTTCTCTTCTTATTGTCAGCTTGAACACGCGCAGTCTCAGTTGATAGACGCTGATTAACATCCTCAATTTGTATGAGAAAACCTTGGATAACTTTTCCACTCACCCTGAGGTTGCGATGATATTCAGCATTATAATTAAGCTCAGGACCACGACATTCCAGATCCTACCTCGTAGATATGCCTTCGAGTTGCTTCCAAAGTAAGCAGAGGTGGTTCAGCTCTCTAGCTAGGATCCGACAGACCTTCAAGGAATGGTAATTTGACGACTTAACAAATTTTTAACAGGGTGTTGAGGAAGATGCCAGGACGATTATCCGCTGAAAGTGGCAGTTGGTCAAGGCATAGATAACTTCGAAGACCTCGGCTTAAATCTTGTACACCTCAAACGTTGGCCTTCACATCGCGTCTGCTACTGCATCCAATCCTATCGTTCATTGATTAACAGACTCGGGCAGTCGACTGATGCACGAGGGAGAGAAGAGAGAACGAGGCTGACACTGGGGAATCCATTCTCACTCCGCATCGGTGCATTCTTCACTATAGAAAATCGAATGCTCTGGAATCTACCATAAAGTGCTAAGAGTCGTGTCTTGAAGTGCTGCCAACTGGTGGTATTATCGCGTAAGCCTAGGCCGTGAGCGAGACTCTGGCTACCACGACCCTCAGGCCCAGTTCCGAATGGAAAGTGAAAATGGGCGCCAGTTGGTAGGATTGTTTATTTCGTACACAACAACTGGAAAAGGGGGTTGGAGAGAGTTAGCAGCCGGACAGGGGCACGTCCGACGCTGGGAGAGTGACGTCCCCAGTGTCCTTCAGGGAGTGCGTCAAGGCGTCTTCTTAAGCCTGGGCACGTCTGACTCGGTCTTGAATCTGATTGGCTAGTTGGAAAGCCGAGTGGGCGATTGCTGACAGTTCGACCATCGGTTTCGATGATGTCCACCGTGTGCCCCACAGTTGCAGCAGCAGTGGGAGCAGGGACGGTGACTTACGCAGGGGTTTATAATGCCAGTAGACTTGCGTAGCATCTACCTACACTCTTTCCTCCTCCCTCGCCCGAGCCCGGTGTCAAGACAGAGTCCAGAAGACCGGGAACGAGGGAGGCCGCAGGTGGATGGCTCGGACGGATCCTCACCTTGGCGTTCCACCACACCCCCTGGTCCACACAACAATAACCAGGATTTCAACCAACAACAGAGATTTGGAAGCTGGCACTACCGAAGCCGCACCTAGGCGTACCGCCAACGCCTGGCTCGGATCCCACACTCTGATGGGAGTGCCATAAAGGCCACATTAAAAGGGAGCCATTGCAGCCTGGCTCTCAGACCGCCTCCTGTCAAGGAGGAGGTCCAAGTTACCCCGTCAGTTGGCAAGCTTCCAAGCCACGACTTTTAGCGCACCGTGATAACTTCAAGCGCGTCAGATTGTTTATAGTGAGGAGAAAGTGCGCTGAGTCGTCGACCTCACTCTCCTTTCCCCCTCCCACACCCCAGCCGCCGTCCGAGCCGGTAAGCAGACTGGAGTGGGGAGTGGGCGCGGTGGCTGTCATGGTCGACTGACCATGACTGCGCGCGCCACGGCACGACCTGGCCCCCCATACACACAACACCAGGATTTCACATAACGGGGGTTGAACGGCGTGTCTCTCACTTGCGTGAGAGGGCCGTGGAAGGTGCAGCTTCAACCCGTCCCCAGACCACCAGTCCGCCACTCCACACAACACACACACACAACGCGACGAACTGCGTGAACCGAGAGCGGGCGTCAATCAGCAACCTTCCTATCCACGACGCTTGACGTGTCGGGATAGTCTCGGACTCAAGTCACCCATGAAGCCGAAACCGCACGGGCGATTGCTAGACAGCCCTGGTGCGCACGTGCAGACACTCGCGAGAGGCCCTGGGTTGTAACAGGCGCTCGGAGTAGGGCCACTATGGCATAAATCGGTCCTTCCCAGAACTAAAAGTCCGACTACAGAGACCCCATCTTACCGTGACCCTTGTTGAGCTCTCACACACGTGATATCCGAACCTTCATCACGATGGAGACGGGACCGCGTGTGGCACGCGTAGACGACCTGTTGAGCCCCATCAACGGCCTAGTTCGAGCCGATATCCGGTCGCCTTGACATTGTTTTGCCGCGTCAGAAAGTTGAGTGGGAGAGGAGAGAATGCGGGCGATAATTCGCAAGTTCGCCTCATCATAAACTAGTTCATACGTGAGTCACTGTTGCTGTATCCTTTCCGTGACGCACGCGATGAACGTCGTCGCTTACGACGGTTAAACTCCCGTTTTACACAAAGGTCAGAAAAGCGGAAGACCGTTACTGTGGCTGTTCCTGAATCCGTGACGACCAGTCATCCCTTCAATATACTACACTACCTCACGAAATTCCCCCGCACTCAACTTTTCTTTTTCGTGCACTGAAGTTGTCCAAGGTGATGCTGTCGTCATATACAAGTAACGTTTACTAACCCATAGGAAGACACTGGACACTTCCGTCCTGTTTTGGAGCCCCCGGTTCTGCAGTTCACGTAGGCGGCCACTCAGCGACTAATAATGAATGATCCATAAGTGACAATGACAAGGAACACGGGGATGACCACTTCTGTTTTACTTGCCATCACCAGCCAAACAGCCAGGTGTCAACCTCGGGCCAGTCCTCTGAGATTTGAAATTGTGTGTGAGCAGGCAGAACTGCAATGGTCAATCACAAATCCGGTGCGACTGGCTGAGGTAGTCTGAGGATTGTATTCGGACTGAAAAGTTGGGTTTTAGCTCGAAAAACCGGGACCATTTGCAAACTTTCTTCCACGAGGATGTCGCAAATCTACCACAGGGTGACGTAATTTACACAGTCGCTTTTAACGCGGAAGGAATAATGGATCGGAGGTCCGCATTCAAGCTAGTTTCACATTGTCATAGCTGGATATCGTAGAGGCGTAAATGCCGATAAGTGTGGCTAACTTTCTATCGCAAAGTGGCACCCCGAGTGCGATAAGATAGTCGTTTATTCATTTCACTTGCAGTGGGCCACTCAACTCGAGAAACATGCCCAAACTAAAGAAAAATCATCAGCCAACCTGACGCCAAAACAAGCGAATAGGTGAGTTGTAGGAAGCAGTTCAGAAGAAGAAGATGCGGCTGCTGGAACAAGGAATTTATTGGTCTGACGTTTCGACTACCTGCGAAAATTGCAGCAAAAGTGCTACTTAAATGGTATGGATTTTCCATTAATCTTCGATTCCCTTACGAATTTAAATCTGTTTTACGAAAACACACACAAAAATATTCTTTCTTCTAATAATTTGGCAGAAAATGGCGTCTTCTTCAAGTTATATCCTCAGAGGAAGGGCTTTTTCCGTTTTTTTTTAAAAAAACGGTCAATCCTCGAATGATTTTGAAACCCACCTGCAGTCGCACTTGGGGTTTCCAGGCCACATGCTGCATACTTTCCATGAAAGGGGAGTCGTACACTATTGAGAAGGTATCAAATGAGTAGACTTGAGTTCTAGAAGTAGGCAACGTTTGTTCATGCAATAGTTGACTAAATACTGCGGCATGAACACAGTGCCGTATAAAAAGAATGCTTTCTCACATACATTTTTCATGAACATCCTCCAAGAATTAGTTTTATATGAAGGCTGGCACTAATTCAAATGCGTAATGTCTGGCTATGTGGTTCATGCATTTTTTGCGCGAAATGGACAGAATTTTCCCGTTTTTGCGTTGTTTGAGATGTGGTCGATTAACGCAAAGAAGATGTCCCTTGATTTCGGTGATAGAGGGTCACAGGAATAAGAGTTTTCACAAGGTCACACATTGACAGACCGGCCGATGAGTAATGAATTTGTATATAATTAGCATGTGCGATCATAAGCATTCCCTTTTCTGCGTATCAAAATAACTTTTCTTTTTTAAAATGAACCTGTGGTTTTTTGGCGACAGCGAAGTCTAGTTAGTTTTGGGGTGTTAATGATTTCAATTGACTGCCAAAAATGATAGGTCCCGTGCTATGTGTTTATCAAAACCTATAAAATGAGATATTCCTTGAAGGCATTTACTAAAGTAGTGAGTCCTTGCGCATTCCCTCTTGTGCAGACGACCGATCGGGCCACATTTGCAGACTCATTCAAACATAAAACCTCATAGCTGAAAAAATGAACGCTCACAATGAAAGTCAGCAACGCATATGCTCTTGATCGATTAAAAAACTATCTCCGACAGGTTAGTTCTATAAAGAGCGCTTTTGCGGATTTCACGTACTTAACCCAAGAAAAAATCAGAATTTTTGGCCGGCTTTTCCAAATCCCTAAAAGGTTGACAATATTTTTGCTGCAGACGAAGTGCTTGCCTTTATACTGGCGTCCTTTTCGCTATCTTTACTTACTTCTAGGCCCCGTTCTACATGCGTGAAAGCACAAAAGGGTGACTGTATAAATAGTAACATGGTGCTCAAACTGATAGTACTCTGTCCGTTCCATTTATAAATTATAATAAGTGGGTTTATAAAATTAGGCGGCGGATTTGAATAACATTGTTACCTTTACAAGCCACATGGGTAAATGCAGAGACATGACGTTTTATGAAGGGCCATTTCACGATATTAAAAAATCTCACCATTCGAAACTTTTTGGAAACCGAATACTACCCTTCCTTCAAGTACAAAATTATAAGGAGACGTAATTTTACTACTGAATGAGCAAACGAATGAATATTTTTATGCCCCTTTTTCTATGAATTATAATTGAATTTTTAAGGGAATCGAAAATCACTGAAAAAATGCAGTCTACTTACGTCGTCGTTTCGTACGGAGTATAGTGTTTGGATGCAGCCGGAAAGACGTTTGTTCGAAAACCGGCTTCCTGGGGTAACTGAATTATTATAGAATTGTGCTGCATGATGATTAGTTTTACAAACCTACGTAATTAATCTTTTCAAAGCGGAAACGCATTTCCGAATTTCTGTTGAGATTTCATGAGTTAGCCCACCTACTGTACGTATGAGCAGCAACTAGACCACGCTGAACCTATCTTTCGAGATCGGTCTTGGTCACAAAACTTACGCTTAGCCATCTACAATTTTCCCTTTAGATTAGAGTTTGCAGATGCGTTTATCTTCACTTGTTTCGGATGGCGGCAGTGAACTGAGCATGAAGTGAACTGTAGAAAGGGAGACTTCTGCAACATCGAGCTTCCTGTCTCCTCCCACCCTTATCGTGTTTCAAGACTGAGTCATTCATGCCGAAGATGAGATGGAGCACAGTGGCTAACCAGATATTTGTGTGCCATACACGCATGCTGGATCCTAGACAGACGCAAATCAGAGTTCGACTTAACAAATGCTCGATAAAAAAACTGCTGGTCCCGTTTTTAGCCGTAGGCCAAAACAGGGACAGGTATGCAGGGCCACGTCTGTACGCCTGCTTTGGTCTGAAGCTCGATAATTCGTTGGTGATATCTCAACTTATCAGCCCTTTACGGCAACAACTACAGTCTATTACTATCCTCGAGCCTCTGTTATTCTACGGTGTGTCACCTCAGAGCGGATTGCTCCGTAAATAGCCTATATTAGCCGTCAAAATGTGCTGAACCCGACGCCATGAAAGGAGAGCATTTTGAAACTTTCCTGATAACGGCGTACTTCTGACTCTTCTGATCACGAAATCTATGCTCTGAATCTGGCTGCGCAGCCGAATGAAACGTGTTCCGTACCGCGCATCAGAAGACAAATTTTCAACAACCTTCGGCATGGCGTCCCCGACGAAGAAGTCCAGAAGGCATCGAGAGTTTCGGATTCACCGACGATCTTCTGAACTACTTGCTCATTACAATGCCAAATAAAACAATAAAACAAGTTCGTATTACCTGGTTCATTAGTGGCACCGCAGCTCATTGTATTTAAGATTGCCGTTAACTCTAGTGACACTTACCTGACCCGTGGATCACTGCTAGAGTTCAGTGGTTGTCATGCGGGAGAGGCTTGGTCTTCGCCCTGCTGTGACTTTCCAAATAAGGTCGGTGGTGGTCGCCTGGGTGGAGATGACTAGGACGGCAGCGACCGCAGCTAGTCTCCGCAGTCGTACAGACACTAATTACTGCTACGTTGGTACTGGCACGCCCCTGCGTCCTGCCCAGGGGGCTGGGTAATTAAGGTAGACTCCTGAGCCTTGTAAGACACAGAGAGGTTGGCCGGCGCAAAGCCCTGTGTCAGGGCACGAGTTCATCTCAGATCATGCGGTTATTTCCCGACCTAGGATCTCGTGGCTTCCTACAACGGTGTGTGCAGACACTGCACTGCAACTGCCAAGACGTTTTCCCTATGTCTACTACAATCTTCTACCGGACTTTTGCAAGGAAATTCAGCACGAGGACGCAATATGGACCCTCAACATTTATTGAATGTTTACCTACTATCGCGTTCTCTGTTCCGCCATTCAGCCCTATCCATAAAACGCGTATTAACGATGACTTAGTTTTTGTTCCCCGAGTGTGGTCGCATACTGCGTCCTTGCCGATATTTTAAATAAAATAGAGCATTTTTACAAATCCGTCTTGTCAAAACGAAACACAAGACAAGATACTCCCTTCATCCTCCTCCTCCTCCCATCGCCCCACCCCACAGGCAGCTAGGGTGAGTCCGCTCACTCTTGCAGCCTGGAATGTTCGTTCCCATTTAGACAAACCGAGGAGAAACCGACTGGAACGGTGGACGGCGCTAGGGACCCGCAAACTCGCGCGCTACAAGGTGGACGTTGTTGCACTCGGCGAAACCCGGCTCTCCGAACAAGGCCAACTGGAGGGGGTGGGTGCCGGATACACCTTCTTCTGGAGCGGCCGCCCCAAGGTAGAGCGACGTGATGCGGGCGTCGCCTTTGCCATCAGGAACGACATCGTGAGACGACTGCCCTGTTTACCGCAAGGCATCAACGAGCGTCTGATGAGCCTCCGCCTGCCTCCCCAGAGAGGTAAATTCACCACTGTCACCACCACCACCACCACCACCACCACCACCACCACCACCACCACCACCACCACCATCACGACTGCCCTGGCTGTCCTTGGCCGCGCACGGCGCCAGCAACAAGAGTAGTTTGACGAAAATGACGCCACCATTATTAGCCTGCTGGCCGAGAAGAACAGGCTGCACGGAGCCTGCCTCGATCGTTCAGCAGATGAATACAAAGCGGCCATCTACCAATGTCGCCGCCTAACGCAGCAACGGTTGTGAGAAATGCAGGACTGCTGGATGGCTCGCACGGCCGAGGAGATCCAGGCATACGTCGACCGCAACGACTCAAATAATTTCTTCGCTGTAATCAAGGCGATCTACGGCCCCGACCAAAGGCAGTGCACCGCTTCTCTGCACTAATGGATCAACGCTTTTGACGGAGAAGTTACAGCTTCTTAAGTGCTGCGTCGAGCACTTCAAAAACATCCTCTACCGCCCCTCCACAATCTCTGTCGCCGCAATCGACTGGCTCCCCCATATGGAAATGAACGTCGACCTGGACCTCCCGCCCTCCAGCAGAAAAGCATCAGGTTCCGACACAGTCCTGGCCGAAATCGACAAGCACGGCGGCACCGCCTGATGGACCAGCTCACGACCCCATTTTAGGACATGTAGCGCTGTGAACTAGTTCCTCAGGACTTCAAGGCCGCAACCACTGTTTACCTCTGCAAGCGCAAATGCAACCGGCAAGTCCGTAACAAGCCCAGAGGCATCTCACTGCTCAGCATCTCCAGAAAGATCTTCGCCCGAATCCTCCTCAATCGTCCCAACAGACATCTCGAGCAGGGACTCCTGCCGGGAAGCAAGTGTGGTTTCTAACGACACCGGGGCACCACAAACATAATTTCTGCTGGTCGCCAGCTGCAGGAAAAATGCCAGGAGATGCGAACCCACCTCTAAACTACCTTCTTGGACTTGACGAAACCTTTAAAAAGGTGGATTGCGAGGGACTGTGGAAATTCGGCTGTCTTGAGCGATACACGCACATGGTACATCAGCTCCACGATGGGATGACGCGCGCGTCACGGAAAAGGGAGTCGTCTCCGAGGCATTCGCGGTGACCAACGAAATGAGGAAGGTCCGCGTCCTCGCGCCTACCCTCCTCGGTCTCACGTCCTCTGCAATTCTGATGGACGCATACGGTGATGAGCGTCCCGGAATACGCGTCGCCTAAAAAACTGCCGGACATCTTCTCAAAAACAGGCGTATGCAGGCCCGCATGTGACCATCTACGACCACGGTACACGATCTGCTCTTCGCCCATTATTACGCGCTCAACACCATGGTCGAGGTGGACATGCAACGGAGCACGGGCGCGCCAACTACGGCCTGACTACCAACACGGACAAAGCGGTGGTCATGCATCAACCGTCACCCAGCACGCCACAAAGTACTTCCCCTCAGATCTCTGTCGACGGCCACCAACGAAAAAACCGTGGACAATTTTGCTTATCTCGGAAGTTGACTTTCCAACAGCAGCAGAATTGACAATGAGGTTTACCACCGGATCTCTAAAGCTAGCCAAGCGTTCGGCCGGCTACGAAACTCCATGTGAAATCGTCCCCGTCTCCAACTGAGGATGTTAGAAGCTTTCGTCCTGACGGCACTTCTCTACGGAGCGGAGACCTGGACCGCCTACACCCGCCATGCCAAGAAACTCAACCACTTCCATCTTAGCTGCCTCCGCAGAATACAAAAGCTGAGATGGCAAGACGGGGTCTTAGACACGAAATACCTAGAGCAGACCGACATCCTTAGCATTCACGTGATGTTGAGGCAACTACAGTTGCGTTGGAACGGCCATTTCATGCGGATTGAAGACACACGGATATTAGAACAATTCGTTCATGATGATGTCGCTATAGGTGCTAGCCGAGCTGAGAACCAAAACGATGCTACAAGGACGCTTTGAAGAACTCTCTGAAACAACTGCAGATCAACCCGGAGGCCTGGGAGGACCTCACCCAGAGCAGACCGGCCTGGAGAAGAGAAGTGAAGACCGGCGCTGCCATGTACGAAGCACATCGGATCACCGCCACCAAAGCTATACGGGAAGCTAGCAAATCACAAGTCCCTCACCTCCTCAACGCCAACAGTCAGCCTCTTACAACATTTCCGCGCTGCCTTAGCGCATTCTGAGCACGAATTAGTCTCGTTGGATACCTTCGGACCCAAGGCGCCATCAACGCGACAACGTCTACCTGCCGCAAACCTCGCGCCGACGGCCATCCTCGTCACCGCCAATCACACTGTTGCTGCCCCGCCTCCACCGTCCACCCTGCCCTAACCGCAGCGGCCAGCACCACTACCACGTCTTCACGCAATCCTCCCGCCGATGGGGCGACGTCCGACGTCCCATCAACTCCAAATATCACCAACATCCCCACCTCCAGCGATTTGGGCTCGGTCTATACCCGTCCCTGTTGAGATCGCACATTCAGCACACACCTCGGCCCGGTCGGTCACCTGCGAATCCACCGCACAGAGACTGGCAAACCAGTGCCTGGAGCACCAACACGCACTCGCCACATTCACCTCCACTGCCCTCACTGCATCCGCACATTCGCTCACCGCATGGACCCACTAGGAGACATGCACATCCCCGTAGCCGGTAGACAACTGCCGGTTGCAGCACACCATCACATCTCTCCTCCCCTCAGTACCCGTACCTCGCAACGCCATCACCTATCAAAAACACCCAACCGCTACCTCCCACGCAAGTGGGGAGTGTGCTTCTCGCCTCCCTCTCCATGCGGCTGCGTGTCTGATCCGAGTCTGGGGCTATCACGGTGCGCCAAGTACCTTGGCATGGAAGTCTGCCAACTGGCGTCACAATTCAGCCCATACGGTCTGCCCAATGGTGTGCGTTTGTGTGGAGTGGCGGACTGGGGATTGAAAGCCAGACTGTCATCGCTCCGTCTTAACTGGTCTGTGACACTCTCACACATTTGAGGAGTGTGTACTTGTGTGTGCTTTATGAGCAGTGCCTCCCAGTCGACGACTGTTTGGTTATCCTGTTTTGAAGGGTGACGGCCCAGGCAAATGCAGGGCCAAGTGTCACCCTTCTAGGCCATAAGGTCTGTAAGCGTCTGCTATGCCATGATCGGCAAACCATGGCTCTCACAGCCCGGTATGCGCTGACAGTTCTCTGACACCTGGTTACCTGCCGGTAGATGAGCCTGCGCTCCCGCTGGATATACAGGTCGTGAGCATAGCTGCCCAGTCATCATCCTCCTTCTGAACCGTCCTGGTGTTGTTAGAATCCTGGTCAGTTAATGTGTGGACCAGGGGATGTAGAATGGAGCGCCAAAGTGCGGGCTCGGCCACGTCGTTTACCTGCGCCCTCCCTCCCACCTACGGTCTTCTTGACTCTGTCTTGACACCGGGTCCAGGTGGGAGAGAATGCGGTAGATTCTGCGAAAGTCTACACCCACTGTAAACTAAATCATCCGCAAGTCACCGTGCCTGCTTCGCTTTGCTGTGAAGCACGCGGTGGACATCATCGGATGCGACGGTCAAACTGTCAAGTTAGGACAATGCTCAAACGCAACAGTTCTAGCTGAACTCACATCTGCCCTTACTGAAACAGCCGGCATCTTCCGACCGTCGAAAATGTGTTCTGATCGGTGTTTATATGGAATCTGATCCTCCTTCGAAATGTGGACCGAGTTGTCAGGTCTGCTTACAACCTTCACTTCACGACTGTAAGGCCTCCATATCTGCAATACTGGGAATGTATTAAATAGCCATGAGAACGGATTTCTCAGATTGGCCTCAATTTATCTTCACTCACATAAACCAGTAGCTTTGCAGGTCAAGCCACGGGATAACGGAATTCAGTATAGAGACTATCTCAACGTTAAGACTTCGTTCACTGAGTGCCAGGCGGGTACATACCCACAAGCGTATAACAACTTTCCCAGCTATATTGACATTGGGAGGCTCCAAAGTGGGGTTTAGGCACAAATAATAGGTAACCGTAATGTGTGCTCATTTGACTGGGCATGTCAGTTCAGTTACTGGATGCACGGGAACCTCATGAAGCCGAGTAATCAGGAGGAATATGGTGATTGAAGTCTTGTGTGAGTACACGAACGAATACGTCCACACAGTGCATGAATGTGTAGATTCAGTGCGGTTGGAGAAGGCGTGCGTGACGGAGCTAATAGGTACTGCTTCTCCAGTTGTGCTGCGAAGCATTTGTAGGTCTCAGATCGTAGTGGGGCAAACTCAGAACTCAGTCCGCAAGATCTGATTGTCGTGCCCGCGATGCTGTGCAAACGAATCTCTAGGATGGCTGTCAGGTGTTAGAGTGGATCTCCAGCGTGTCCTTAAATCGTTGTTTTCGCCCACCTTCTTTGTGAGAACTCGCAGAGTTGTCATTATAGAAGAATTCGGTCCAGTATGTCCTTCGCCGCCGTCCTCAAGACGTGACTGCCCCATCACAACTGAATCTGCTGCAACACGGCATGAGTGCTCAGCATACCAGTTGATTCAAGGTCCTGAGTTTGCAGAGCCGGTGCTGCGAATTCATGTATGATATCATTGCGAAACGGCCTCTTTTTCACGCTTGACTTTGGCGATTATTCAGGTCTCAACGCCATAAGGATGCTTCTCATGATTGCAGTCAGTTATGTCGTGAGTCTTGTGTGTGGAGGAGGGGAATGGCACCACTCTTCTAGATGGATTGTTTCAGACCGCTGGAGGTCCAGCTAGCTTTAACGATTAGCACTGCAATCGTGTTGCCGATGTTGACGGTCCGTGGTGTTGTGATACCCGGATGCGATAATTGGTTTATCACACCAACCATCTCGTTTATCCCGACACTTGGAGCGGCTACCGAGATGTGGCCGCCGCCGCCGCGGCAAGCAAAATGTCGTGAAGCCGAAGGCGGGAGATTAATGTCAGGTATGCGTCGATTGAAGCAACCACAGTGCGCATTAAGGTCCTGACCTGTCACCAACTTGGGCAAAAATGTACCCCGAACTTGCTGTATTGCAACTTCTGTCGACGCTTGCATGCACTAGACATGGGAACGCCCGAGGTGAGACCACATTTCGACAGACACGCTCAGGTCAGTCTTTTCCGATGCGAATCAGTTAAACCGAATTGCAGATCCAATTTGCAATTATTCTACGACAGTCCGCCTATAATTTTGTAAATTTTATCAGCTTCTGAATGAAGTTCTTTTGCTGGTCGACTGTTTTGTTGCCCTAAGTCATAGGTGAAGTAGAGTAGATTTAACAGCTTGGCTCAAAATTTCTAGACTCGTTCGATAACTCCGACGAGGGTAGCCAAATTTGACTATTTTACATCGATAATCGGTGAATACTTTTTGCAGTATTTAAAGACAACATCACTAGATAACTAACGAATCACCACACTGGCTTGGATAATTTAATTTAATTCTGTCACCGTGGGGTTGCGAGATTCCCTTTAGGACTAGATGCTACTATAGTTCGAGAGTCGATTCACTTGTGGCCGAGCCAATCAGATTGAGAAATAGAACGGAGCATGAGGAAACTCAAATTAGGTCCTGTCTTCAACTGATAGAACACACCGATTGCCCCAGTGAGCGTGAAATTGTGAACCTCAATCATTCCGAAATAAGAAACCTCCACTGATAGTGTTAGCAGTAAGTTCAAAAGTCTGAAATAATATTGTTAACAGAGAATTTGAATGGTCCTTGCATACGCGAACTGATGCCAATGTCACTGGTTTCATTTGCCTCTGAAACAGCCTTGATTTTAAAGGAACATAATTCTTATTCATGTCTCAGGAGCAAACGATATGCTTGCTTAATGTTTCTGAATATTTCTACTTTTTTCCGACCCACCAAACAATGAATAAAATATTTTATGATGATGCCTTTTCTTTACTTGGGATAGTAGTTAGCGGAGACGGCCTGCATAGGACAGACGTTGAATTGCTTCCCATCAATTCCATGGCTAGTCTGTGTGACTGGTCGACCATCTGGATAGGTGTCCATCAGCCGTGAAAGACATGTTACATAACAGATTATACTGAAATACTGAATGAATGCATCTTCGGGAAGGAAATGTAATGGATACTTAATTTAATTCTGTTTGGGACCGACGTTGATGGAGTTGGTGAATATTCTTGGGATCAAAGGCGTGTGGTTAGTCAGATCCAGTAACTGCACTCTAATTGAGTTCAGAGTTCAGAAATGGAGAGAGACAATCATAAGTAAATCATAGTTGGCGCGTCAGATTTATGATGATGAGGAATGCGCCGAAATGCCGTAGGGACGGCTGACCCAGTGTCGACCCCTCTGTCTCTTTCTCTCCTCCCCCTCCCATGCAGCAGTCGATTGTTTGAGTCCGTCAACCAGCTGGTGATGAGATTGAGCGCATCAGCTGACAGGTGGCTGGACAGCCTGCCCGCTTGTGCCACACACGACCTGATCACTTCACCTACCAGGATATATCCAAAAAATGCTTCCCACCTACATGATGTTTGTTCCTTTCGACATATGACGTTGCATTCTCCATACCTTCGACGATGAAGCACATGAGATGTTTGCTGCCTGAAAGGGGATCACCAGCTTGATGTCGAAAAGAGGTATGATTGTTGCAGGGTGTAGCGCGTGGTGAGAATGGGCTTCATATGTGGCCTAGGGGTGTGTTTGGGCAGATAGGGCGATGCGTGATGATGTGGTTTGCAGTGCAGTTTTATTCAGAATTTTCAGGATGGGGCATATGGCTGAATATCTCCATAATTTGGGCGAATGTTCTCGGACAGGTGAGGAGTGTGTGTGCATGTCGGGGCTGCAGACACCTGTTGGCCAGTCTCAGGGCGGTGGATTTGCATGTAGCCGACCAGGCCAATGTGTGATGTGAATATGCGATCACAGTGGTGGCTTGTTGAGATCAGGGCACCTTGATGAGGGTATGTGCAGTAATAGTAAGATTTTAGGATAGTAGTTGCGGTAGCGGTGGTGCTTTGTGAGATGAGGGACGGGTAGCTCGTGCTGACATTGTAATGCGTCCGCAGATGTCTAAAAAGGACTATCCGCACGGTGTGGGTCCGGTGACAATGTAGTCAAGAATGCAGGGGTTGGGTGCTTGCGTCGCTCATCCAAAGTACTTGAGTCTTGCGGGTCTGTCTTTGCTTTAGATGCGATTTTTCTCGTGGCTTTGAAGATGGCTGCTCCAGTCTTTGCGTCAACGCCATGCATGCCGCACTTGAGCGAGATTCTCCCAGGTCTCGGGAAGTCTTCCATGTGTCCTTGTGGCGACGCTTTATCTGTCCTATCTGCAAGCACCAGAGGCTACGTCGCTGTAGAATAGTTGCTACGGCGGGCGCCCTTAATTAATCTCTACAACATAGCTTCTCTATCACAATTGTATCTGCGCCGGCATGCCGTGGATACCGAGGGCGCTGGTGTTTACCAGAGTCTCCTTTTCTGGGATGCCTCGGCCATTCCAAACTGAGTTCTACAGTAAACCGAAGGCCTGGCTGTCCTTGGAGATCCAACTTGAGATTTCGTCGCAGATTTTGGTGCTTCTTGAAACTGTACTCCCGGGATACGCAAAGTTCACCCTTACCGTGCTGTGAGCTACACTGACATTGATACGGAGCGCGATGCGGTCAACATTCGACGCCCGTAGGCGTATCATCACTGTCTTTTCCGTGCTGACGGTCGGTCCAAAGTTGGAGCAGTCGGAATTGAAAAGGTCCTGCATAGATGAAATGTTTAGTGCGCAGTCAGCCGCGAAAAATTGGCCGTGGACGCCGGCGTTGGATACCCTCGAAGATGTTTTTAGGCAGCGGGTTTCGAACAAGTTTTCGTGTGTTTTACAGTCGGTGTCTATCCCTGACCACTCTTCTTCTCGGGCGTCCACCAGCATGGCGGAGCCAGTACGCAGCCCTGCTCCACCCCCTTGGCTGTGAAAAATTCATTAGAGACGGCTCCGTTGTCTGTTTTATGAGCCATCATCCGTTTATTAAGTTGTCTTACCATTTGATTGAATTACCCAGGACACCCGAATTTCAGCATGATCCTCCAGATTACATCGGGATCTACCACACGGAGAACCTTCGCCAGATCCCCAAAGGTAGCACGACGGCAACTGCTGCTTAGTCACCCCAACATAATTAACTCCCAGTTTCTCAGTGGTGAGGTTCAACATGATGTTGTGCACCATATCCGCACCTCAGGTCCTCCCGTGTTTGCTCGACCGAGACGACTAGCACCGGAGCATTTTCAGGCCGCGAAGGCGGAGTTTGAACACATGCTGCAACTGGGAATAATTTGACCGTCCGAGAGCCCTTGGGCGTCCCCACTGCACATGGTGCCCAAGGCAACATCAGGCGACTATCGAGCCCTCATCAGCGCAACCATTCCTGATCGGTACCCCGTGCCTCATCTTCAGGACTTTGCTGGAGCCCTTTTCGGCAAAGCGGTTTTCTCGAAGATTGATCTGGTGCGTGCTTTTCATCCGATTCCAGTCGCCCCTGAGGACATCCCTAAAACCGCCGTCACCACACCCTTCGGTCTCTTTGAGTTCATCCGCCTGCCGTTCGGTCTTCGTACTGTCGCCCAAACGTTCCAGAGGTTCATCGACCATGTCTTACGTGGCCTACCCTTTGTGTACGCCTACATTGATGACCTCTTGGTGGCCAGCCGGAATGAGAAAGAACACAAAGAGCATCTTGCCTTGATGTTTGACCGTCTTGACAAGTTTGGCGTTGTCACCAACCCCTCCAAGTGCGGTTGGGTGTGCCTTCACTCGAGTTCCTCGGCCGTCAGGTCGACTCTGAAGGTTTGCGTTCCCCTCCCCCAAAGGTTGAAGCAGTTCGTAATTTTCCTCCTCCAACTTCCAAGCGTCAGTTACAGCGATTCCTCGACATGGTCAGTTTTTACTGCCGGTTCCTACCGAACTGTGCTGACCTCATGCTGCCGCTCACCAACATGCTTTCTGGTCCCAAAGGCCCCCTCGAGCTGACTGGTGAAGCACTGACTGCTTTTGAGAGAATCAAGAATTCCCTTACCGATGCCATCTTACTCACGCATCCCGCTCCCGAAACTCAGCTCTCTCTGATGGCAGATGCGTCGGCCGTAGCCGTAGGTGCAGTCCTTCAACAAAACCTTGCTTGTTCGACTCAACCACTTGCTTTTTCTCCAAAAAGCTCTTACCAGCTGAGACACGCTACAGTATCTTTGGCCGTGAACTATTTGCCATTTACCTGGCTGTGAAGCATTTTCGGCATTTCCTCGACGGTCGTGACTTCACTGTTTTCACTGACCACAAACCGTTGACTTTTGCACTTCGGTCCCACTCCGACAAATACAATCCGAGAGAAATCGCCCACCTGGACTACATCTCCCAATTCACCACCGACATCCGCCACATTGATGGCACGAAGAATGAGGTGGCTGATATGCTGTCCAGACCCTCACTGTCTTCCCTCCAACTCTCACACGGGATCGATCTTTGTGCCATGACGGCTGAGCAACAGCGAGTCGGTTGTCCTGGTGACGAGTCTGTTAGTGGTCTCCAACTCAAAGACGTTCCTCTGACCACCGGCTCTGGTACCATACTTTGTGACGTCTCAACTCCCTTTCATCGCCCTTTTGTGCCCGCCTCGATGCGTCGAACTGCATTTCAAACTTTGCATGGACTCTCCCACCCTGGGATCCGAGCCTCTCAAAAGCTCCTCGCGGAAAGGTTTGTCTGGCCTGGCATGAACACGGACGTCAAAGCTTGGGCTCGGTCGTGTCTGAGCTGCCAGCGCAACAAGGTGCAGCGTCACAACAGGTCCCCACCAGGCACTTTCCCCGGTCCCGACGCACGGTTCAGCCATGTGCACCTGGATGTAGTAGGCCCCTTGCCTCCATCCAATGGTTTCACCCACCTCCTTACCTGTGCCGATCGATATACTCGTTGGGCTGAAGCTATTCCTTTGCCAAATGTTCAGGCTGAAACCGTCGTGAAGGCCTTCGTCAGTCGTTGGGTCGCAATGTTCGGTGCCCCATCTATGGTTACGACTGATCGTGGTGCCCAGTTTGAGTCGGCACTCTTCCAAACGCTACTCAATTTCCTTGGCTGCACACGCATTTGGACGACAGCCTACCACCCAGCTGCCAACAGTATGGCGGAACGTTTCCATCACCAGCTAAAGACCGCCCTGCGTGTCGTAGAAGACCCAGGAAACTGGTCGGACAACCTTCCTCTTGCACTTCTCGGCATCCGCGCAGCTCTGAAGTCGGATCTGGGCTGTAGCGCAGCTGAATTGGTTTTCGGCACTACCCTCCGACTGCCAGGCGAGATGATCACTCCAACCTCTTGTGGAGCCGACGAGACTCCTGACAATCTTGTGCACCGTTTGCGGCAATTTATGCGCTCGCTTTCCACCTCGAGCTCCAATGACAGAGTTTCATGTCGAAAAAGACTTGGACAAGTGTACTCCTGTGTTCGTCCGGTGTGACTGTGTGCGCCAGCCGCTGGAATCACCATATGAAGGACCGTTCCGCGTGCTCGCGCGTAACGCCAAGACCTGCCGGATTCTTCGCAGTGACAAGGAGGACGTGGTCAGTGTCGATCGGGTCAAGGCTGCTGTTGCGGAGGAGCCGCCGGACCCGTACAAAGGACAAAAATGTGCTGACCCCCTAACCCCTCTTCCTTCATCTTCCCTATCCCCTGCTCATTCACCCTGTCCACTACCTCCTCCTTCCCCTCCCTTGCCGTCTATCCCTCCGTCCCGTATACTTCCTTTGCCCCCATGTCCGCAACCCACAACCGCAACTACTCCTTCATCAACCAACAGCACTGTAAGCGCGAGCCATACTCACTCTAATCCTGTGCTCCCTGTATATATCACCCGTGGTGGACGCCATGTTCACTTTCCTGACCGTTTGGTTACTCATGTTTTTTAGACATCAACAGTTCCTTCGGCATCGCTACGCGCCGTCTTCGGTCTAGCCGGGGGGTACTGTGGCAGTTCGCGTCTCCTCGCCCCCCGTCTTTGTCACGCTGCCGTCTTGTCCGCCTCACACTCCTTGTCGATGCCCTGCTGGGACGCGCGAGTGCTCAAAGCCAATCAACGCTGTCTCCACTCTGATTGACTGACGACGTGGAGAAAACGAAGGGCGCACACACGTGCTGACAACACTTCGAAGGCGGACACAGACAACAGCTTGCTTGGAGCGCGCTCGCGGCGACTGCCTACAGAGCCCTTGTGTACGCACTTTCTCAGGCAGTAAAAGTTGTCCAAATCTAACCGTCTTCCCTGACTCTTGATTGGGAATCTTTATATTGTCGACCACACTACATTCGACACAATCGTCAGGTCAAATCCTGATTTGTACGTAGAAGACAGACGGCACCAGAATGAGGGGTTTATTGTATACAGAACCCGGGGTTGTCCTTACAGGCGGTAGTGGTCGCTGGCGAGGCCAGGGCTGGTGTTGATTGCGTCCAGTCATGCCTGAGAGTCTTCGGGACAGTGCTGGCAGTCGCTTTTGTAGGCTCGTGGGTCAAGCTCAAGTGGTCTCCAATCGGTGAGTGCCGCATTTGCCGAGGAGTGAAGTCCCAGTGGCTTAGGTTGTGGTTGATGGGGGGCGAGGTGCGTTCAAGTGGCCGCATGGGCAGCCGCGACTGTGCGACGCTGGTGTGCCTGAGCTGAAGTCGGTCGAGTAACTTCAGGCTAGTGCATCTGGAACGGCTCACTGCAAGGGGCGATTGATTTTGAAGCAGCGAGGCCTTTACCAATGACGCCAGGCTGGTCATGATGGCTGCCCGCAACAGATTCTTTAAAAGCAAGTTGACATTTCAGGCTGCCTGATTGGGCAGCGAATTTTTTACCATACAGTCAACACAAAACGCCCAGACAGGCGCGTCTTGCCGATCTTGTGCCAATGCATGACGAAAGTGCGACGCATTCAGCTCGTCAGTGAGTCTCCTGGCGTGAGCACATGCTTTCTTGTATAAAAACTCTAGTTTAACTGCCGCCCCTTTAGATTTCCGCAGAAATTAATTCGCAGACTCGGAGTAAATCCCTCGGAACGAGGGCTCTTTAGACTCTCTCCGAAAGTTAGCAATTGAAAGCTAGTACCTTTGGTTTCGGCGTGGTAAATGATTTAGTATTTGTAAACTACTGGCTGCCTGTTGGCAGTTTTCGAATATTACGCTGTTATTCGTCAGAAGGTGAGAAGTGGGCGGAGTGGGCATTGTCGCCCTGGCGGTCTGTGGGGAGACACGGCTATGGGGACGAGTTTGTTGTTGTTGCTTCTGCATTTGTTGTGTTTCCACCGCTTTTTGAGTCCCCTAACCACGGTTAGCCCGCCGAGGGTTACATTGCTAGGAATTTCTAGGTCACCTTTTCTAATCCCTTCCCCCGCAAGGGCGTGAGCGCTGTTACACCTAGATGGGGCTGCTCAGTCATTACAGGTGACTGCCGAATTCCTCCATGGATCAGGGCAACCTGTGTAAGGTTAGGGTCGGCTGCGAGATCGCATGTCGACCTCGCCGTAGGAGGGAGTATGGGAATTAATTCGGGGACTACCGAAGCTGAAATATTGCTCATCTCACCGAACAGTGACGACGAAACACAAGCGTTTTAGTTTCGCGTCCTCACACACCCAGGCTGCCGATTTTTCAAAGTTGGCTATGAATTTCACAGTAAAGGCGCCTAGTGCGTAGCTACTGCCCATTTTTCATTCATTGAAGTACAGACGATCCTTTTTAACCGTCCACGTCACTAAGAAAATGCGAAAACAACTGTTCATATCATCCGCTTTCCAGCGTGCTGCATTTTCAGTACCACTGCGTTCGGACGGAAAGGACGAGAGAAAAAAGGGTTTACGGAAATTGGCTGAAAGACTTTGAAGAGTCGGTTCATATAGACACAGGGGGTGAAGAAGGGTCTGTATTGTAGACTGTTCCTGTCGGTTATGTAACGGAGACGGCTGTTAATTGTGAGTTAGCATACGTTCTCAGGCCTTGCCTTCTTAATCCATAATAAGCCACCAGATCTAAATAGTCACCGTTGTGGTAGCTGATTTCAACGAAATTGCCAGTGCAACTACCTTAAATCTGCGAGACCCAACCTCACTTTCCACCCACACTCTCGGTAGATCGGCACCTCCATCTCTTCTCCCGTTGACGTCAGCGGTGACCCATCTCATGCAGGTAGTGACGCCACTCACCGACTTGTCAATCAGTGAGACGATGTCATCGCACCTTTGGTTCACATCGCTCAAGCACTCCAGTCAGGACTCATTGCAATGTGTTGAGTGAGGGGTCTACTGTGTGGGTTTTCGCTCGTAGCTCTGCTTTGGAATGGCAGTGTACCGCAACTGTACAGCACTCTCAGTATGGCCACTTTCGATTATATGGTCTTTAAGTCATCCCCACGGGGTCACAATTCACTTTTCCCGGTTGGTTCCTCAGAGTTAGGTTTTGGCGCGAATACTGCACCTGACTGCAAACGGAGTGGAGATCGGGGGTGTTCCTTTGTTAAAAATTAGTTTTTTACAATTCCGATATGCTCATTCTTCGACTTTCTGTTCGTTCGAGGAAGACTCTTTTGATGGCTCGGTATTTGTCCCAGTAATTTCCTTGCCCAGGCCATACCCAGGTTTCTGTGTAACTTTGACCGTTCAGGATCGAATTTCTTCAGGTACTGAGGCAAGGTAAAGGAGAAACACACATAACCGGGTATAAATACTTAATGTGAGCCTGTCGTTGACTGTCTGGGAACTGGGGCAGAGATAAGAGGGTAGCGATCACAGCGGATCACAACTCAATAATGAGAAGTTTGTTCTTCAGTTCCTCCTCCATGCGGCTCCTCCGCCAAATGCCGGATCCAGGCAGTCTAGCCCTTGCGTGAAATTCTGGTATCTGCATGTGAGAGTCAGGTCATGCGCGTGGCACGAGCAGACGGACTTTTCTCAGCTCGCCGCCCACCGCCTCTCCCAACCTCCGCGTTAGTGGGTCGACCGGCTCGGACGGTCGACTAGTGCGCGGGAAGGGGTAGACCGAGTGAGGTCGGCTCTTAGCATATGCTTCTCCACTAAACGCGTTTGAGACTATCACGGTGGCCAAAATCCATGAATTAGAGGGTTGCATGCTGACGATTCGACTCGGACCACGCAGTCAGTCCGATGTGTTTGTGTGTTGAGTGGCCGACTGATGGACTGAGAGTCAGACTGCAGTGGCCCATTCTTAAGGGCGGAAAGGACGCAACATATGACCAAAATTTTCCTATTACGTATTATTGCCTACTGATTCTTATCAGTTTGGGTACACTGGCTGCTTTTTTCAAGATAGCACTAAGTTTCACTGCATATCACATTTTGCCTATTCGTCACTTGGTTCACACGCTAATTTGGCATGCTTTACCTTTGCTGGCCACCTTGGCAGCTTCCCTGTTTTCCACTGGTCTGCGTCCTTATGTCGCGCCGTTGGGTCAGCTTTCCCACTTTACTCTTATGGGGTTCGCCAGCATAACTCGTCCTTGGGTTTCTATTGACTATTTCGTTGCCTTGATCTCTGAACTTGGCGTCTTATTGTGCAGGCGCTGTAAATAACGTCCTTTGGTTTTTTGGCGTTAAATTTCGCTAGTGTCCAACTTTCTTGGCCGCTTTCAAGGTCATGCGCGGATCTATTTGAACCTATTCACAGAATTAGGACATTCTTCCAAAACGCCATCCTTTATCACCGCTCTCTTTCCCATCCATTGACCCCACCCATATAGCCCCTGCTTCCACCGGTCCCGTAAGACACGATGACCTATCCTCCGTATTCTGGATGGGGTCGCATATTGCATCGTTGCCTTAGTGGCACTCTCATAAATGTAAGGACCAAGCAGTCTACTCCCATTGTCTGTACGCCTGGTGTGCGCGTTTGGGGCCAGATTCTGTGTGGCGCCTTCAGACTGGGTCTCTAGCCCTTTCAGCCACTGCGCCCACTCACTGCATTAGGGAATTAGCAGACGCGGACAATGGATTGGTGCCTGGTAGTGGGAAGAGAGAGAGAGATCAACGGGGTCATCGAATGTTCCTCATCATAAACAATCTGAAGGGTTTTAAAATACCATAGTGAGCTAAAAGTCGTACCTTAGAAGACTGCCGACTGACGGGATAACTTGCACCTCCTTGGAGGGCGGAAAGTCAGGCCGCAATGTCTCATTACGACTTCCACTCTTGCTGTGCAAAATCTTGGTCAGTTTTGCGTGACAAACCATGGGGGTGTGGTGGTGCGCCTAGGTGCGAGCCTTCGCAGTACCAGCCAGTTTCGCCCTCCCCTGCCCTCGGTCTCCTTGACAACGTCATGGCATCTGACGCAGGTGGTGGAGAAGGAGTGAGCGTCGTGAATACTGTGCAAGTCTACCATAATTATAAACGAATTCACACCCAATTCACCCTCCCTGCTGTCACCCTGTTTTTGGGCACACGGTGGACAAAGCCGGCGACGACGGTCAATCAAAAATGGGACACTGACGTCAAAGAAGGCTACGCTTTCAGGCTCATATACCCGAATTCCCCTCATCGCATTCGTAGACACGTTCCGTACCCGCCATGATTTCACTGTTTAGAAAAGGAATAAATAATTATTATTGCTGTGGATGCTAAAGAGTTTAGGATGAGAGAACCTTGACCATACTCTACAATCTTAAAAGACGCCTAGGCGGCGTGCTGCGTTATTCTACCTCTAAAAGACGACTTAACAGATAGTAGAAATCCTTCTTTAAGAGTTCAAAGGCTGTTTGTGGACTGGATGTCTTTTCGATGTCAGACCTTGTTGATTTCTGGGGAATAACTGTTAAAACAGGTCAGGTTGACATGTTCTGACTATGCCTATCCGGGAACTTGCGGATGCTTCAGGCTCACCTCCAGTGCCCTCTGGTTCTTATTTGTAAAACCGCAGTCTTTGTGCCTCGTCAACCAGTGCACTCAACCTCCCCTTCAACTGACCTGATACAGACTTGCCACTGGCACGTGGAATAGGACGTAGGGAATGAAGACGACACGGATATGATCTCATGCTTCGTTTTCTCCCTGCAAGGTATGACAACGACGTAACGGTCGTGACTTGCAGGACTGCCAGTTGACGGGAACGTCATCCATACCGAAGGCCGTGAGTCGGGTTGTAATGGTTCCTTCTTTCTGTGACCGTTATGACACTCTCTCTTCATGTAAAACTGGCTTGTGCAGGGGAGGGGGGGAGGAGGTTGTGGGTCCGTAGGTGTATGCTACGCGGGACCGTGGCATCAACCTTGTCGGCTAATGTACTGAAGCCCAGTAGGGGTGACTCTGTCCCGAGGTTGAAAGGAGAAAGAAAGGGCGGGGCTGATGTTGAGCAAGTCTACTTCACAGCAAACAAATGCAAATCCGAGTTATCTCGTGCCATGAGACGAACGAACTACCAGTTATGAAGACGACAGACTGCGGCACGTATTCGATACCCATAAGCGCAGTGGAGCCAATCTCCACGGGGGTTGCCTAGCCGGAAGCATTCTCGCAAGCTCGTCTTACGATGGGGGCACACATCCACGACGGATGAAAACTTTGCCAAGGCATCTCAGCCACGCCAGGGTGCCGGTTTTTGAGTGCACGCCTTTTCAGTCAGACACAAAACCACACGCGCTAAAGGTCATTACCTAAGAGGTATGAATGTTTTTCATTGATCTTTAATGCTTTCGTAAATCAAAACATATTTCAGGGAAAGCATGCACAAAATCATCCTTTGTGGTAAGTTAAGTCATCTACAACTTTCGTGCTCAAAGAAAGGGTATACCGAGTTTTTAGAAAAAGCTTTTCAATTCTCGGATAATTTTGAACCTGTTCTGCCGTAACACCTGCGTTAAGGGTTTCCGAACTACAAACTGTACATGTCCCATTTAAGGAAATCCACATATGCCTCTATGTTATAAGGAGGGCACCATGCAGGGATCGCAGATTTCTAGAACGGGTAAAAATCGCGTTCTATGCTTCATAAGGAACATTAATAAGCGGACAGAAACTATGCTAGTTTAAAAGACCTGTCACGGTCTTAAGAAAGCCCATGATTACCAAGTTCTTTAAACCAGAATATTCTGTCTCCTAGAGCATAACGTATGAGGAAGGGGCAAGTTGCTAAAAAAACTAGCGCAATCAATGGTATTGTTTCGCGTGCTTTCTGCAAATTATGTTTGGATGTATGTAAGCATCGAATACCAATGTAGCATATATACTGCTTAAATAGTCGTCTTTAGTGAGTGTTTTTTTCAGGCGAGGGGAAAGAAGCGTATGCAAAAACTGTAATACAAATGTGACTGTAACGCCTTGGGATTATGCTGTAGACTGGTCAATACTACAACCCCGCCGAGGGAAGGCTTTCTAACTGGAGTCGTAGTTAAGAATTTCGGTTAACGTCTCGTGGGACACATCGCCTACTGTACATAATCTGCCAAATATTTCTCAATCTTCAACAAACCACAAATTCAAGTCCCGAAGTCCTAAAGCACCCCAAAGGGGTAAGGAAAATTATGTGAAATTCCAATTGGGTCGTTGGGTTTGATTACATGAACGGGCTGAGCTTAGCAGAGTCCATACTTAAACCATCCTCGGGCTCCAAAGTCCGCATTAATTTTAAGATGGCTGTTTGATACATCCCACCGCTACATCAAACCGTTTCATCTAAAAAAACGGCTAGTATGAGCGTCAAAGACTTGCGCCTTCCTGGCTTCATTCTCCTTCGGTAAGTAAACACAGAAGGAGCATGTGACCTGGCAGGATGATGAGTCAGATAAATCCTCACTGTTTCGCCAGTCCCGAAAATAAGGTCTCATAGCCCATCGTAATGTGGAACAATGGTAAATTGTTTTCGCTGTTCGTTGGCATCAAAAACACTTACAAAGGGACAACAGGGCCACACGGCAGGCCCAGCTATCCTCAAGGATGCTCCCGGCTGAGCGACCTCCCCTGAACACGAGAGCGCTTTGTAGTAAGGCAGACGACAATGTAGCTTGTCAGAAACCAAGGCAAGTAGGCGGGCTACGGCAGTTAGAGTCCAAGATGCCGCGAAATGAAACTGTTAAAAGGTGAAAAGGGAGGAGAAAGCTCAACTAGGCCCTAGTAAGCTGCATAACATAGGATGTCATCACTAGTCTTTGTGGATTCCCTAAACTACTGGATGATAGCCGTGCCGAAATCAGAAGGTTAAATACCTAAATAGGACGATTGTAAGGCTTTTCCGTCCCTTGACCTCGATAAGGCTAAAATACACGAGAAACTGACAAAATACCTTTTCTAACGTCTATCGCTGCATACGGTTTTATGACGAGAGTTTAGATGGTTTTCGTTTATAAATCCGAAAAGTGAAATTATTTATTTTTTAAACTGTGAAAATCCAATTTGATTTTGCCTTGCTTCTTTAACCGCCGCATGGTTTCATATCCGGATCGTGACGTTGTTAAATCCTGTTTGTACCAAGGACTATAGTGAATAATATTCATGAACGGTAAATGGCCGTTCAAGTTAACTGTGACGTGGCAGAACATGAATATTATAGATACGTAATACTTTTTTTAAATCGTCAGTTTAACCGTCGGTTTCGACGATGCCCATCGAGTGCTCCACAGGAGGGTGAGAGCAGGGACGGTGACTTGCGCACGAATTAGCTTATAGTGATAGTAGATTTGTGCAGCATCTACCACACTCTCTCTTCCTCCCCTGCCCAGGCCTCCTGTAATGACCACGTTACGAAGACCGAAAGCGGGAGGGACCGCAGGTGGCTGGCAGGACGTAAACCCGCACCTAGGCGTACCACCACACCGCCTGGTCGCAGCATACACTGACCAGGATCTTCAACGATAATGAAAATGGGGCGGTAGGAATCACAAATGACGCGGCGTGAGCCTGCAACTGGGACTGCCACCGCATCCCGAGTGTTAGCATATGTTATGCGTGCGCATTCCCGGTGACGCCTGCCATAATCCTATGCGGCCGCGTGTTGGGGCAGCGCATCTACCGCGTAGCACGCTTTAGAGGCACACAACTTTTAATGAAAGGCTTCAGACCTGCTGACCAGTCTTATCACGGAAAGTGCGGAGGTTGACCTGGTTTGCCCTCGCAGTCGATCACAATTTTGCCGAGAGGCCAATGCCCTCATATACTGCCAGTCACTACTTCGGACAACCAGGGGGCCGTTACAAGGCTGTCCTACCTTGGGTGTGGGTTGTGGTAGTTTATTTTGCCTGAGAAGTAGCGTCCTGAAGGGCATCAAAATCGACGGTGGAACAGCAGCCGCCATTGCATAAATCAGTCGGACCTTCAACAGTCTCACACTCATGGTCCGAGCTTGTCATGACATAATTATTAACTTAAAATAGAGGATGCCCAGACCCATCGTTTTGACAACGCTCCTTTACGAATTAAAGTGCCAGAAAGATCTACAAAAGCCAAATACGAGAAGTCCGAATCGTTCCTGAAGGATATTAGCAGCGGACCGGAAGAACCGGATTCTCGGCACCCAGATCCTGGAGTCAGCTAGAATGCTGACCATTTATACGATGCTTAAACAGATCCGCCTTCGTTAGAACAGCAGGTATTGATGCTGACTAATGAGCATCCGCCACATGATGACGTCTCCAAATGAGCTCGCAGATAAAATTGACGGAAAGGTTAACAAAAGAACACCATCCAAATTTCGACTGGTTGCTTACTAACTGACCAGAAGTCATGCGGAAGTTTTGTATGAGAGTCGGCAAGCATGGCGATCTGCCGTTAGAAGTGGGACAGTAGTCTTTGTCGTCAAGCAAGGAGAAACGATAAGCAAGCAAAATCGAAATACAGAAACCTAAATTTCCTGACATTCCAAACCACCCCCACATGCCCATACTGCCAACAGAAATTTAGGACTCACCTTAGTCTAGTGGGCAACCTTTTAATCCACTACGTCGTCAAGACGATCAACCCATTTTCATCCCCCACGCAACGGACCACCCTCATATCGGTCCTGCTCCTATCCGGTCGATTTGTCCCGGGCTTGCTCCCGAGTTCTACGCTTTTAGGATCGAGCGCCTACTGCAAAAAGTGCTTCGCACAAGTGTATTTTGCGAACAACGAGACCTCTGGGAGTCATAAACTAGTCCGCGTCGACTGGGCTATACAATGGTGTATGTGATGCTCTCCTCAATTAATCACACTTACTTGGATCGATGAATCACGGTCTCGACGGCAAAGGATTAATGGAGAAGTTCCGACTTGGAGGTCGGGGGGGGGGGAGAGCGACTCTGTGGCGAAGTGGGTACCTCGACTGCGCAATGTAATTAGATTTTCATTTATGTCTGGGCAGCTGTCTGGACCTCAGGGCAGAGTCGTATGGTTTTCCTTTGATGAGAACGTTGATGGCTTAAGCTATACAACGATGGAATCTGCTCCCAGTGTTAGAATGACTGTGGTCCAGCAACATCTCCCAGCGGTCTTCTTCGTCTACTGCTACAATATAGGCACTGATGTAGTCGGGAAGGTCAGATGACATAGGCGGTTCAAACTACAAGCAATCGAAGCTCGCTGATTCCCTGAGAATAGTGGCGAGGAAAATAAACTCAGATAAGAGAGAGCAAAAAATAGTCCTTTACAGCATGCATATGTGCCACATGCAGGAAAAAGAATATGAAGAAAGCCGTGGTTTATAGTGACTGTAGGGCCAAAAAGACGAATTAACAGCTTTCTGCTTAGATCTTTTAGTGTGCCCAGAGTAGGGGGTTAGTGAGTACGGGATAACTAACTAAACCTGTCGAAGGGCTTATTAAAACTAGGGGGTTTATGCCTTGTTCTTTCCACGTCAAAACTGTTTTTTCTCAGAGTCGTTATGCCACCCGAGAAAGAAGATAGTGGTGCAAACGTTAAGGATGTGAAAGAGACAAAAAGGTGAAGTCGGCATGCAATCTGGCAGAGAAATGAAAGCGTAGACGACTGGAAACTCTAAACACTGGATGACGAAATGCTTTGGTGGCGTAGAACCACTGCTACACAAAGGCACAAGGTTGGCTTTACCCGATATTACTAAGCGTTTGCTTATCATTTTAGATTGTTTAACTTTCTTTGAAGTAAGCTGCTCGAAAGTAAGGCGAGTTTAGAAAAAGGCGCAGTGCTCACATGATTTTCACTAAGCACTAATCACCAGGGCACCCGGCAGAACTACTGAAACTGCACTATTACCCCTGGCATGGTCCTACCGGTAACATAGAATTTGTCCTACTTTGAGGGTAGCAAAACGTAGGCCGTCAACTCCAAGGAATGATGTGTTCCTCCAAACAGAGGTAGACAAGCCCTTGCGGGAAGCCACGATCTTCTTAGCAGCGCTACTCGTCATGCATAATGCAACTAAGATCCCTTCGCTCTCGAAAACGATAATATGGACCTGGTAAATATCAAACGGCCTGATCACGAAGATCCAACAACAATGGGAAACACCAATGGGCACAACATCAGACAAAACACGAATATAAAAAGAATCAAATGAGATAACAGTCGCCCGAATCAGCTGAAGTAAGGACTATAGGATGATAGCCTGACAAGGACTTAATAAAACGATGTGCCTGCGTAACCTTAATAGAATTAAAGTCCATAGGCTCTGTACACACAAAATTAACTCAGGGCGGGCCAATTATCTGAACCAACAACCAATTTTCTCCAAAGAAATTGCAGCGGCGTGA
Organism: Spirometra erinaceieuropaei; assembly: GCA_902702965.1. Lineage (NCBI taxonomy): Eukaryota > Metazoa > Platyhelminthes > Cestoda > Diphyllobothriidea > Diphyllobothriidae > Spirometra > Spirometra erinaceieuropaei. Next base: position 172,313 of record CACRXP010000673.1, on the reverse strand, counting down.
TCGTCCAAGGAGGCCCGGATGAACCTGGTTAAACTCCAGAGGAAACGGTCAGGCAGGAAGTGAGACCTTTTAAAACACCCCCTGAATGAAATCCTAGAATTCGGTGATGAGGTCGGTTTCCAAACGATCTTTCGCTTCCAACTATTAACTAAGAACAGCTAAATTAAGGTACTGCCTAGGTCGTTAAAAGATTGCCACTGAAAGTTGCCAGCAGACTGATCTCGTCAGTCTCGAAAGTTCAGGCTATACACAACCAGCCTCGAGTGTTCTTTTCAGCCCGATTAGTTTCCTACCTATCGGATGAAAAGGGGGCGGCTGGCGGCAGACGTCAGGGCGAGAGTAAAAAACGCCTGAAACCTAATTTTTTGTAGTAACTTGTGGGGATGATGGCGAACACATCGACGCACAGGCCAAGCAGGATGTGAAATTCACAGCTGTCATGTGAGAGTATTGCATCAACCGGAACTTCATAATTTTGGTAGACAGACATTCGCGAGTACCAAGAAAGATTCAGACGATGCACTTATCTCAGAAATAAGGGAATTTATTGTATTGAAAATATGACATTGCTTGGAAACTACAGCACGGCATCGACAGATGTGGAACGAATGCGTTGCGCCAGATCAGACAGTGCCTTAATGTTACCACGGGCATGCAATTCTGTGGTGGCCGGTAGTCCAACCTTATTTCCATTATAGAAAAAAGTAGTGTTATCGGCTTCGGTTCTCACATGCTTTTTGACAGTGGTGACCATTGCGATTTCGTTTAGGAATACGGCAATTCATTTAGCCAACTAGTGATTTGAAAACACAGCAGTAAGTTCAGGGATTGTGTGCAGCCAATGCTCTAATTACCTGAGCTACGAGGACCCAGCTGGGAGTCAGGAGTTTAATTATATTTGGGTTAAGTTATCCGCTCAGCCTACTGCAACGTATAGAGACCACCAATTCCGATGTCGTAAGCTGACTGTCTGTGCAGGATACCTTAAGCAATCAATGTAGAATCCAACATATGACCACCAGGCTAACCTTATTAATATATGTTTTGGCATATTTAAATAGCTTGTCTGTCCCAAATGGAATACTGTGCTCAACTCTGATCCAACCGTTCAGTGACTGTACTTCAAAAGCTCAAAACGCGGACTGATAGAGAGCATTTCGCTCACTTAGAAGGAAAAGGCGAATCTCACGCCAGTAGTGATTAACACATTAAATAAAAAAAACATTTCGATGAGAAAAGAAAAAAAAATGTAGAAGAAATACTTCCTGGATTTAAAAATCGGGAAGCATCTAGTCTTAAAGGGCAGCGCAAGGAACGTCGACAACTTTATGAAGAGGAGACGCAGTCTTGAGATGAGGTTAGTCAAACGAATTTCACGGAATTCAAATACGAATCGTTTGGTTGTGTGAACAGGGCAATCCTGCCTGAAAAGTAATCAGAGAGGCAGTCTTAGTGATAATGTGAGCAAAAGGCCCCTCCGCCAATTGCTTGACTTCAATCGCTGCCAGAAAGCCTGCGTTCGATGGGTGACAGTCAACATCCCGGCCAGCTGTAGTAAGGAAACTTCTGGGACAGCTACAACACATTAAAATCCCTGGCCTATACGCTATCTCTGAAGAAGTTATAGACGAACGGTCCAAACAAATGACTTTCCCGCTTCTTAAGGCTTGTAAAACCTCAGGTGGGTCCGGGCCTCTGCCTTCGGATTGAAATCAAATCAACACAAAAGCTGTGTGTAAAGGAATGAGAGATTATTACAAAAATAGCGTCCGACATGTGAGTCTTACGAGTAATTGCTGAAAACTGGTGGCCAAACTTATAAAACGGAAGCTATGAGATATTGTGGAAGAAAACGTCTGCTTACTATGACTTAACATAGCTTCAAAAACAATAATCTTGTCTCAAAAATCTTTTGTCATCCGCAAGAAGTTGAAGAGAATCTTTCGAAGTATCCCAGTCAATAAATGTAAATCGCGTTGGTTCCTGAAAAATCCTTGGAATATTCAAAATTTGCAAATCATGTTTCATTTACGTCCAATCACTGTGAGCGAGAACCCTCTCAAATGATTAGTCGACTTTACTGGGGAAGATCTGTGCAAATGTGCATTTCTACTGCTCTGTCCAACTGGACATATACTCGATATGGGCTTCCGCAAGTTGCCATCCTGACTGACTGCTTTAAACGAACTAGACTGTGAAAAGTTAAAGCTTGGCGGTGAACCCCTATTGTGATAATCAATAGAAGGAAAGGAGAAACCATTAAACTTACAAAATTGCCCGCAATTTCCACAAATACTATGGCATTCGTCCCCGGCTTAACAACGAGAAAGCGGCGAGAGTTGAAACCGATTATTTCAGCGGAAACCGTTAAATTGAGTTAGGTAAGGAGCTAAAAGCCCCCCATTTACAGATGAATCCTACTCTCACACCATCTTCTCATCCTACCAAGACATCAAGCAAGACAATGACTGTGCTCTCTGCTTTGGACATTTACGGTTAATCCTGTGCCCAGGAATGGCACCTCCAGATGATCAAAGTTTCTTCCAAATGGAGAGCGTACAACGCGAATTGGCGCAATTAGGTTCCAAGTTTAAAATTTTCACCATCTATTATTCAGGTAACACAAAAGTTGTGTGGTCATGGTTTGCAACTTTGAACTGCGCGCTTCAGTTCACAGACTCTCTGCACCTGGCGCACACAACAAACTTTCACTGTCACCAGTGCCATTTAAAAACAAATTCGCCTCTCTTGGTGTCAGGTAAGACTCTTCTCTCATTGTGTTATCGAAGACCGGAATAAATTAATCATTCAGGTCTTTCTGGCAGAATTCGTCGTGACCAGGAAAGAGGCCTCGACGTACTTTTCCTTGGCGGTCATATACTCCCATCTCACTAAGCCAGCAAACATTACCCTACCTACTGTGTAGTCACATTCGTGATTTCCGTCCGGTCGCCTGCGAATAGGATTCTTCTAGGCTCTGCCTGATGCTCAATAAATTGAATGAATGAGTGTCCGTATGACCTCAGCGCACAAACGTCTCAGCATATTTGCCCTGAATTCGCATTAGTTTCGCTGGTTAGATCTGGAGTTTGAAGATGGCGGTGCTCCAAGAGCCTTTTTCACCACGGTTTACAGCTAGGAGCAGACGGATGGACAGTTCCGAACCCCATCCTGTTATCTCGGCCCCCTCTTCCGGCTGCTGGTCGGACAAAGTTGCCTTCGCAGTGAGGCTATAGATATGGGGACAGTGGATGACCCAATATGAGAACTTTCGTCCGTGATGTCTGGAAGCTTACGGCGGACTCACTCGACAGCTAGGACAAATTTTCCATAAATCCTAGGGGAACAGTTATTTAGCGGTTCTAATGGCTATTTATACAAGTAAAGAAGAAGTTGAAAGCTGTAGAAACAGAAGAGGATTATGTATAAATTTAACATGCACACTAGAATGCTCCTCCAGCAACAAGTCGACATTTGTCAACGTCAGTTTCAGCATACATTTCCCGTGAGAATTGCCGCTAACTTGGGGGCACATAAAGACAGCTTGTCGCTAGCGAGTAGCTCGCATTAGAGCCGGCAGAACCCCGAGGAGCGACCATGCAAAGGAGACAAGTCTAGAAAGCGAGGACAAAAAGCGAGGCAAAAAGCTGGCCAGAAATGAGCATGTTGTCAATCGCCTCGGTGCGTAGCGGGTGCCTTTGTATTCTGCCGCCAAATCTGAGTTCAGAAACTTCAAACGGTCATGCCCGCCAAGCCACGCCACTTCGGCGAGTCTGCAGCAGTAGCCTTTGTATTCTGCCGCCCAATCCGAGGTTAAAAAATTCAAACGAACATGAACGTCACGCTAATTCAGTGAGTCTCCAGTGACTCGGCTAATCTCACTTGCCTAAGTATAAATGAATTTTTTACACTTTCGGACTGTTTTTCTTTGTCACTGCAGGCATTTGTCTCGACCTGCTCTGCAATGGTAAGACCGGTGGCTTTTTATTCGCCACATTTTATCGCCAAGTTAACGAGTCATTATGGGTTATTTATAGGCTAGAAGAAAACGACTTAAGGATGGTTGGGTAGATAAATAATGCAGGTCATAAATCGGGAAAACGTTGCGCAAATAGGTGTATCCAGCCTAAAGTAGACGGTTATCCGAAGCATTTGCGCGCCTGCGTGCTTACTTCGTTTGACATGAGAGTTACAATAGTTGTTCCCGCAATCTATGGAATCCCGTGGCGTTGCCGTCGGAAATGAGGAGGGTACTGACTACTGAATAGGAAGTAGCAGTAGAGGACAACGCTTCGACTCCCCCAGTTTGGGCGCACTTGATACAGTCAAAAAGCGAATCAAAAGATGTCAAAAGCGCATGCCAACAAATGCCAGAATAGTTCTTGTCTCGCAACATGTTTTTCTCCGTGTACCGGTAACCTGCCTCTAAAGAAGGATAGCGGGGCTTTCCTCTGTCGTGTTATGGCCCTCGGTGGAGGCGGTGAGCCAACATGCATGCATATACAGTACGTGACCTATCTCATGAAATCTGATAACGGAAAGTGACGAGAGAATTTCTGGACGTCTTTAACGTTGCGCATTTTGTTCGCTCATCCACATCCCTCAGTGAAATCTCCTTTTATTGTGCAGAAATTGTGTTTATGCAATTATATCATGTAAAATATCAGTAAGTTTTAGCGAAAATGGACGTTGGAATATCCTCGTGCAATTTCCTATTCTAATACATGTCCTAGACTCCGGTTACGCATTTGAGCGACTTCTTCATTGAAAGAGTAGTAATTCACATGCGAGAGTTTTAATAAACAGATTTAGCTGAACTTGAAAGTCTATTTTATGCTCGATGTTAAACGTGGTAATCAACCTGCTAACACAAAGGTTATTTAAAGAAAACCCGAGTCTTCAAATTTGATCCAAACGACCATCTTCGTGAAAAGGAGCATCCGAGCACTCACTAATTCGGTAAATTCCTTCAAGAATAATCCTATTTTAAAGTCCTCAACAGAACGGTAATTCAGAATCTGTCTTTCTGGACGATCGGGCGAAAACACTGAAAATCATGGAGTATTCAGCAACATTTCGGGACCGATCTGAAACTCAACTTAATCCAAAACGAAGAGAATGAGCAAATTGATTTAACGGAAGTAAAGTTCTCTCTATAACACAAAATGGTGTTTTTACGATCACGCCTGTCAGTTCCATTTGAACTTATTAGGTACCGACCAGCCTCATGGCATGTCACCTTATGAAAACTTTTGTTACTACGACGTCCCCATCGGTGAAATCAAGTAAAATCCAGTGTCTCTTGTTGAGCGTCATCTCATTTAACTCAAAAGAGTCAAGGATACCACGAACTCCTGGAAAACTGTTTTGGGATCTATACTCAGAATGTAGGCTGCTGTCAAACCGCCATATATGAATTCTCACTAAGTATTAAACGATATTTTGATTAAACCTCATTAAAACACTGTTATTGGGAATTTTTTATTTCTAACTCCATATTTTTTCGTTCTTTCGTGTGAGAATACATTCTATACATCTGAAAACAAAGTTTACTAAATTAGAGCCATTTCTGACGTTTTCGGCATATCGCGCTTTTCAAAATAAATCGGCATTTCTAAACAACGCAACACAGTCTTTACTATTTCTTTTATGCTTTTAATTCCTTTAAACTTGTACTTAATTAACAAAGACATCGGACTCATGAAATGGTGTCGATTTACGAGTCATGGGCAATAATTTGTAAATTTCGGCACATTTCACGAGTTAGGTCAGTAACTGTATGTACGAACGCCAAATTCCACAGAGAGAAAAAGAGAGAATCGGAGTGAAACCTTTTCACCCTCACTGTCTACGGTGGTAATCAGACGGGTACAGTCATCGGGGTGCCTTGGCGCTGGCGAAACACTTTGCTGGGGGTGGGGGGAGGCAGCATCATGTGCTCAATGTCTGCAGCAGAAATTGTCTTAATTGCCATACAACGATGAATGCTGCTTAAATGACATTTGAATTCAGTTCAGTTGACTTTAACAGCAAAGTGCGGTAATTAGCATCGTGCCTGGCTGGCAACATGGTCGGTAGAGATGTCGACTAAACGGATAGGAGGCTAGAGGACAGTAAAATAGCCGGAGGATATTTACATTATTGCAATTACACGGAAACCATGATTACCCGTTTGCCCCTCTTGGAAGATAGAGATGGACATTTGTGCTTTGCCAAGGCATCACATAGTGACGAGTCACCGACGGCTCAAAGAGGGGCTAGACTGGGATGGCAATTACTGGATTATTTGCTGGCCTCAGCCATCGATACACTAAGCCAGCGCGGGCACTTGAGATCTGAAACCGAATCAGCTGATGCTTATCCAGATTCCTTCTGGGCAAACGTTCGACCACTTGATCCACAGACCGAAACCGGGTCAGCTGCGATCAGGTCCTCTAATCTGATCGGTGAACGTTCTTCCTACGATAACTAGTTTCTTCGATCGCAAACCACTGGACGACTCGCCTGTGGCGCAGTGGTAGAGCTTTAGACTAAGGATTCCAGGTTCGAATCTCAGGTGCTCAAGATGTTAACCTGGGTTTGGTTGACCGATGGCGACTAATAATCCAGAACTGGACATCCCAGTCACCCTTGTTGTTGTTGTTGTTGTTGTTGTTGTTGTTGTCCTTTACCACATTCTGCATGTATTCCTAGCCGCAATGCGACCAAGAGGGGTCTATATTGGAACTCAAGGCACGACAGAAATAAAAAGTCCCGTAATCCGATCGGTGAAGCACCTTCCTTCGATAAATACTGACTTAGGCTTGATTTGTGACAATCACAATGATATGCAGATCTTTTTGAAATAGTTGAAATCCCCAGGTTTGCCCTGTGTCGAACCAGTTCTCAAAGTCCTGACCTGATCAGTAACTAGCTTACAAAATCGCGGTCGTACATTGGGATTTGATTATGTTTAGCGTGTATCATGACAGAGTGTATTGGATTTCGTACAGACGCTTTCGAATTAATTAACTGGGCTTCATTGATGAAACAAGCTGTCGGAGGGAGGCCGAGTGTCGACAGTTATCAGATGCTGCGTGTAACTGCGTAGTAGGGTTGCAAAGGGGCTTAGGAGGTTCATATTTGCAAGGGGCCCTCTAATTGACTTAATAAGCTGAGTTGAGGGGGTAAAAAGGCCCGGGAAATGCTGTCAGCCCAGTTAATTAAATCTGCTAAAGATACACGCCGAGCAGCATTCATTGTTCAGAAGCATTTTGGCAATACCAAGTTTTTAAATTTCTAAAGAAACAAAACAGTGTTTGGCTTTTCATTACTTTTTGAAACTTTTGCCAAAGCCAAACATATTTTAAGGGAAACATGCAAAAACACCCCTTCGTAAACATTTTGAGGTAACTTAAACCTTCCAATTCCCTACTCAAATAGGAAGCATTTTTCGGTCTCGAAAATGTCTGTACCTGTGTTTTTTAAGACAGAGAAATACTTCACTGACTGGGCTTTCAAAAGGTCGTTTACCTCCAGTGTGGCCTGTGCGAGGAACATACACATGCCAAATTTGCTGCAAAACGTGCAGCTCCGTCGATCGACTGAACTGTAATTAAAGACGACTGCCTGGACCCGCTGGCTACCGTTCGGGACTATTTGCTAGCAGGGCTCGTACATGTGTTTATAAGTACTCCACGGTCCATATCTACTTCAAAATGTCATAAGCATCATACGGCATCTTCCCAGTAGAAAGCAGGAAGGTATGGTCCCCCTTTAATGGAATGTGTGCAGATTGCAGTCTGAAAACACTAAACACGAGTTCAGCAGCAGGCCAAGTTCAGATTTACTCAGGACTTTTGAGACGTAGCTTGCTACCCAGAGTGCATTTTGTCCATTTGTTCTATGAGATACGCTTACAAAGGGCATTCGAAATCAATGGAAAAAATCATGCTACTTGAGTGGCCATTTTCGGCGAGTCACATTCTTGCAGATGGCCGAAAAGACGCTTATCCAGAAACCAACTTCCTTGAAATTATGCTAAGCGACAAACAAGATCGCAACCCTCCCCTCCCCCCAAGTGATCCTTACCAACCGAGGTCGTATTTCAGAATTTTGCTAGTGGTTCATGAGCTACGCAACCTGCTGTAACACAATCCTAAATGTGGATAACGACGCGCGTGGAAATAATGTGAGTTCAGCGCTGTGTAAACTTTCCCTCCCATAGAACCCATCATCGTTGCCTCTCCAGGGAGTGGTGGTTCTTATCGGTTTCAAAGATAGGGTTTGTGAAGAGTCGAAGGCTGATGTCAATTAGAGTATCAAAGTGACTCAGTGCCGGTTTTGATCTTAAATGATTGGATAGAGTATGCCAGATAAGGCGGGAAATTGTCACCCCCTGAGCGCACCGAGGAATGTCCCTGAGCAGCAAAAAGTCCATGTTGGGCGTCAACATTCTGGCATTTCGATTATATCACGCAGTTCGCCCTTCAGGGAAGGTTCGTTCTCTGACAGCGTCGTGCGCCCAGCGATGGATTGCCACGTGAGAACAGGGGCACGTTGGGCTGCTAGGCCACTTCCAGGTTTGATCTGCCTGGGGAGCTCGTGTCACCCACGATCGAACAATGGGCGTCGAAAATGGCAGGCCGAGTAGCAGTGACCAACCAAAATGCAACAAATAAACATCTCCCGCACTGAAGTATTTCAGATTGCGTGAAGGGAAGGGGGGTCAGCGCCGCGATTTGACATGAATGAGCCTAGTATGCGGACAACTACGTTTTCTAACGAGGCGCCGACCGGGTGGGTGCGGTAAGACTCGGGCGCCTCTTATGGACCTCGAGGGCGTCCGCTTGGTGTGCGATCACACCGTGGGAGCGCAGGGTCGGCAGTGAGTCGTCAAGACGGAGGGATGTATCCGACCCCCCACTGCAGTCTCGTGAGGAAGACATTCGAGACTGGCGGTTGCTATACTGTGAGCATTGATGACTTCCCACCAGATCTTAGCGGAACTTACTAGAAGTATGGCCAAGATCAGCGAAACACTGATTTTCCCAAGACCCGCAGAAGTCCAATCGCAGTCTCCGCCCTCACTATACTCATACCGGTGTAGATTTCCTATGACTTTCTCCGACTAGGTGCCACACAAAGTAGCAGACTCCGGAGCCGTAAGAGGCAGAGCGTATCCGTTCATTGTTTCCTGCCATAACCTAACGCTGAAGAGAGATTATCAGATCGCACTGCGTAGATGGAGGGAACAGAAAATGCCCAGCTGCACTGACTCTGCCCTGGCCAACCGGATAGTCTTGCAACCACAGCCACGTCTAGCAAAGTAAAAACGGCGAGAACTTTTAGTTCAGTTGTGAGACCTCATTCGGGATGACATTTAACCGAACGAGAACGCTGACTCAGGTCGTGTAATGAATTACTGAAACGTTGGAGCGGATGTTCGTTGTGTATCCTAGAAGTCCTGGAGGCAAGTCCGCGAGGCAGCTTCTTCGGCCTATGACGGTGGCAGAAAATCTCATGTCTTAATTTAGGAAGCAAAAGGCTAGAGTTAAGGCATTAACCCGTGCTGCGCTGATGGCCTCGTTTCGACCCTGGGTGGTGGATGAACCCAGACATCGCAGTCTGCCAAGCCTGATTAGTACAGTGTCTGACCTACGGCTCGCCTCCAGATCAGACGGGCCAGTGAATAGGACAGAGGCTGGAGGAAGCATAATGACATGCAAAACGGAACAAGAATCTTTCAGACTTGGCTGGATGTCTCTCCCTTCCCCCTTACCCTCCTAACGTAAGGCTATGGCAGCAGGACCTACAGTGAGTGACCGATCTCATGAAATGTTGGCTGTAATTATGAAATGCGTTTTCGATTAGGAAGGATTATTTAGGCATGGTTGTAATACTGATTATCTTGCGACAAAATTCCCTAATGCATGCACCTTGTAGACTGAAATTGCAATGCGTTAATGCAACGACTGATCAGGCTTCAAATTATTCAGCAATTAGAAAACATTTTCAAAACCTAAATTATAGCCCTCTTTCGAGTATAAAATACAAAGATGACGTGATCCACCATCAAACGACCAAAAGAAAGCATATTCGTGTTCGTGGTTTCTATACAATATATTTGAATTTGCGAGGCCATCTAAAATCAATGGTAAAATGAATGCTACTTAGGTAGTCAGTTTTGACCAAGTACGGTTTCTACAGGAGATTAAAAAGCAGTGTATTCAAAAGCTGACATCTTGCCGAGTCCAAAATATTATAGAATTATGTCGCAAGATAACCAATAATACAACCGCGCCTAAGTAATCCTTCCTAATCGAAAACGCATTTCAGAATTTTGGCCAACATTTCATGAGATCGGTCACTCACTGTACACCTCCAGAGACGCAAATGGCTATCATTCAAAATTGCTAGGGATGTCAGCCGTGCAGTGCAGACCCTTGTGTGGATGCAAGCCGGCTAGGGAAACGCATAGGCGAGAAACTGCAGGCGCGACTGTCTGGAAAAAAAAACGAAGGACCTGGACGCCAATTCGCATAAAAAATTGTTGACGAAGTAAACTTTGAAGGATTTTGTACAAGTGAATGAGTCGAGCGACCGCCTAGTGCAAATGCATCTCAGACAGTCGACCACGTGGGTGAGTGGGGGTAGGGGGGGGAAGGAGGTCGGTAGAAAAGCGTCTAAAAGCGGGGGTTAGGAGGCGAAAGTTGGGTTGAGCAGAAAAGTAGGACCACAGATGGAGTGCGTCCGTCCTCGGGGACAAATGGCATGGAAGTGAGCGCGATAGAGGCACCTGGCGGCAGGGGGAACAGCAGCAGCAGCGGCAACAGCACGGTGGAGCTTTTGTTAAAAAAATATGCATATACACATAAGTAAGTACGCTGAAGTAAAACCTAAGCCAGTGAGAGAGCAGGTGGGGAGGGGCGATGGACGGGGGGGGCAGGTTGCCTGATCCGAACAAGGTTCTCTAGAGTATACACATGGACGGAGGAGGATGCGGCTGCAATGGAATCCACACATTGCCTACTTCCAGACGGGCAGGGCGAGATTCTGGCGGCAGTAAAGGCGATAGAGAAGGGCATGTTTACAGGTTGGCGCGACAAGTATAGACGTTGCTTTGCTGCGGGCAGTACTGGAACTCGGCAAAACGATGTGTGTGAGGCTGGTCTTCGTTGGGCGCCACACAGTCAGACGCAGGAACGCGACAGAGGAGAAACCCGACAATGGAAGGAGTTGGGGGAGGCGGCTAGCGAGGGGCGGCAGAGGCAGCACAGCTAGGGAGGCAGGTAGCTGGATCTGTTTGGGCGAACAACGGCTGCGCTCGCAGTGGCAAAACCAGGACCTGGCTGTTGCTGCACATGGCCAAAATTCACAGACTCCTCGTAGGCCAGTTGGAGTGCCTGAAAATCCACGCCCAGTTTTTGGCACTCCTCCTGCAGGCAGTGTTTTCGGGCAGCAAAGTCCACTTCTATGCGTCGTTTCTCCTGAGCGTTCTCATCTGAGACTGCCTGAGCGTTGCGCTTAATCTGCAAAAGAGAGAATGAGGGAGCACAGACGGCGAATGAGAAGTGGCCGAAGAAATCGGCTGGTAGAGGTGTGAAAATGTGTGCGGAGAAAAACACATACAGCTTCTTCCAGCTTTTCTGCGCGTAGGGCGATTCGGTTGCGGAGTTCAGTTTCCTCCTGCTTCTGTTGGACATGAAATTCACGTGAGAGGTGCTCCTGATAGAGGACCATCTGTGCTCGCAGACGACCAACCTTGTCGGCTAGCGCGGCGGCATCGATTGCAAACTGGCGCTCAAGAGCTTCCTACGAAGAAAACAGAAAACAGAAGTTGGCTCTTTTTACGGCGGTCGTCGCGAAACGGGACATTCCAGCTGGTGTCTAGTCGAAAGTGCACAAGCTCGCGCAGGGGAGTTTGAACTGGGTGGGTCACTTTTTCACGTGAATCACGTTCTTAGAAGCAACGGCGGCGACGGTACAGTATTAGCAAAATGGGGGATTTCAAACAAAAAAGAAAAAATTAAGTCTGGGGCTCATCCGCAATTCGCGGGGTAGTGACACAAAGTCCGATTAAGGTTGAATAAGCGTGCTTGCTGAGAGCGAATGAAAAATCCGCGCGTCAGGGTTTTAACTTTCGCGCTGAAATGCAAGGGACCTCCGCAAGAGTCACTGGCTCTTGTTTCCTAATGCAATGCGCGGAAACGCGCGAGGAAATGTCGGGTGAAGTCAAACTCACTAATCGGTAAGTCATAAAAATAACCCTATCTGTTCCCATTTAACTTCTCACATCGACAGGCTAATTGAATTTCAACACTAGGAGACAACCTCGTTCTCCTTATCAATAAACCATCCTCTGTGCGCTTCCGAAACAACACTGAAATTTGTATCCCTCGCAACGGACAAATCACATTCCACGAAGATTAAACGGCTAACAGCTCACAGATTTCCATATTACTGCATGCAAGCGACGAGTTTTCTTGACTAGACCATGGACGCTATACCTCAGGTTACTGCAGATGCAGCATCAATATGCCGGCAAAAAAGTATCCGAGGAGATGCTATGATGCCAAAGTGTCCAAACACTTGTATTTTGAGAATCAAGTAGGAGATAGGGTGGTTAAAAGTGGACAACATGAAATTAACCTTCTTTTGTCGCCGGATTTCCTCCATTGTGAGCCTGGGGTCTTCCTTAAGGAGATCACCAACCCTGGATTTGTCGTTTGGAGAATCAGAGGACTGCTTTCTCCGACCGAGAAACCAGTTGGCAACCTTGCTCGTGGGTCGTTGCAACTCCTCAAGGTGCTATAATAGTAAGAAGTAAGCGAAAAGTATGTCCAGGTCAGTAAAAAAATGAGATTTTGTCGAAATAAGCTATGACTTTTAACTTGATGACTGCTCGACTTTCCAATCGAAATTATTTTTGATGTATTGCCAGGCGTTTCGGAAAGACTCATATTTGTTCGGTTTGGCATGGCCCACGCGAAGCACACAGGGGTGCAAGCAGACCACAGCATGACATCACCCACCTTCGCCTGCGCCTCCAGGGCGCAGAGAGGAAGGTTGTAGTGCGAGTGACTGCAGTGGTCAAAAAGGTGCTGATGGGACGAAGTTACATGCCAAAACTCACAGTTGGTATTGGTTTTCAGGTTGTAACTGGACGGACAGTTTGGAAATTCAGGTGACGTTTGCGGCAATGGGGGGAGGGGCGGCGAAGTAAGTAGGGTGCGTTTTGACAAAGGCCGCTATAAATTGTGACGGCAAGATTCTTCCGGACAAACACAAGAGTCCAGGATTCTGCGAAGGGTCGTGCTTTAATACTATCTTCATACATCCGAGTTAATTGTGGGCAATGTAGTACAGGAGAGCTTAAAACCCGTACAATGCAGTGGGATCCCTGTCCAGGACGTGGAGGAGTTTGCGTTCGGTGCGGCGACTTTCAAATCAAACCAGTTCATTTACAGCAGCTGGCCTTTCCCATGAAATGTCAACTGAAATTCTGGAATGTGCTCCCAATTTGAATGGGTTACCTAGGCAGGGTTGTAATAGTGATTATAGCACAGCACAATACCGAGATGTTTCAGCCACGACAGGATGCAGGCTTTTCAATCGGCTGCCTTTCGGCCGCTCGCAAAAGCTACTCGACAAGAAATGGCAATGGAGAATGCGACCCCTGGCGTTTAGTGGTGACTACCAAAGTCAGTGAGATAAGAATGGGACTGAAAAGTTGAGGGGGGAAATCTCGAGGAGGAAAAACCATGAATACGCCTGAGGCGCGGTGGAGAAAATGATATTATTAAAAGACATGCAGGCAGCCAAACGCGAATTCAGGTGTACTCGACAGATGCCTTTTTGTTTACCAGACTGCCATGACAGAAAAATAGGCCAGGTAGATGGTCGCGTAGTGCAGAGAAATCAGCAGACGAGGGGTAGCGCCGACACAGAGATTGGAATGTCCACCGCCGGCCTACTTTACGAACGATCAGGCAAACTTTAAATCACGCGGTTTGCGGAAACTGTTCCCGCCAATGGCGGTCGCTTTAAATAAACGGTCATAAAAAAGGACGACAGAAGGAAAGATAGAATAAATGGCTACAGTAAGAAACGGAAATAGCCATTCAAGCGCGCACACATGAGTGAAAGCACGCACGCATACCAACTGATCGTAGCTATTATTTGTGAGGCTTTCAGAGAAAGGGAAGCTGCGTTACCCCAACCCACCTTCAGTTCCTTCTCCAGTTGCTTCATTCTTACGCGCTTCTCCTTCTCAAATTTCACCTTCTGGCCGTCGTCGTACCGCAGTTGTTCTTCGCAAAGGAAATTACGCTTCTCCTCTAGGTGACAGCGCTGGAGTTGGTGTTTAAAGCCTTGATTCTGCAGTTCGAAGGCCCGTAGTTGTTCGTGTTGATTGAGCAGGAGGGAGGCCTGTTCATTGGCCACTTCCTCCTGCAGTTTCGTGCGCTGAGCAAACTGCGACAGCTAGAATAGGGGAGAAGGGTAACGGTGAGGGCAGAAACAGTGGGCGTTCGTACTCTGGGGAACAAAAATTCACAGACATGACAACTCTCTTCTGCACAGGTGCTCCTCACATAGGGCTGGGTGCCATCTTCGGGTTTTGGCAATGCGCACTGACTTGCAGTAGGAAGTCCGTTAAAGAATGGCTGAACAGGCTGATCTGGACAGCTTCCACCATATCCGTAGAACTTTATAGAGACCATTTCACCGAGTGCGTAACAGGGTCTTTACCAAAGAGGAAAACGCGACGGAGTCCCTAGGGTCGGGAGAGGGAAGAGATTGAGGTCTCCACCCAAATCTCAGGTCGTAAACACATGCTGAAGAGGTTTATCACTGCGGGTAAACTGTTTTTATGACTAGTATTGGTAGTGGTCTTTGCAGCTATGATGACGTCCGAAAGCGCGTGGCGACTTGTTGAGTAAAAAAAACACATCGAAACTGCACCAAAAAATCTCAGAAAGTGTAAACTGCGACGCTCTGAACAGCAGAAATGTTTCATCAAGTTATGTACTGAGTAATCCACAAAGGATTTTAGAAACGTAAGTTGACATACACACCTGTAGATCATGGCGCTTGCAAAGGCCACCGTACCGCCACAACTGAAACTGTCTGGTGCTTTCGCTCTGCAGACGCTTATACAGTTGGTCCAACTCTGGCTGATTACCGCCATGAGGGTCGTTGAAGGGGGACCCCGAGCCCGGAAAGCCGGCCATACTCTTCGGCCGATTGTAGGACTTTCGCCGCATCTTCAGCTGCGCCTTCACATCGGCCTCCAGCTGACGCAAGTACTTTGCTTCATCCTCGGCAGCCTTCTTCATGGCCAGTTCCAGATCTCTTTCGTGCTGTTCTTGCAGTCTGCCTACTGCCTTCTTCTTCGCATTGATGAAGTTGATGAATTCTCTATTCAGTTCAGCCTTTTTCGCCTCCTCAAG
>CACRXP010000673.1:120987-153487 GCA_902702965.1 Spirometra erinaceieuropaei | reverse complement strand
CAGCTCCTCCTCTGCTGTCTTGCTAAAAAAACAAGGCCAATGATGCTGAAGGCGCAAGTGACGACACACCGAGACCTGATAACGGTGCACCGTATGCACTTCGGGCTGCAAGCACGTTTTTAGTCTCAGTAGGGTCGGCGGGAGACGTCAGTCTTGTCGCAGCTGCAGTAAACAGGGCAAAGCACACGCACTTGAAGCTCGTTACTCAAATCTATCCCTGAAAACACGGAAAGATGATGTCACCAGATACGCATGTGAGTCGACCTCACTGGCAAGCAATAAGCAATGCACCAGTTGCCTCTAAACCTCTCCTTTTGGAAAGTCTGTTTCCGACGTATTGCTAGAAAAGTAGGGATTACGCACATCCTCCACATAGTGCTCGTAAACAGAAACTGAGATCAAGGGGTGAGAAAAATAAGAGCCCCTATACATGGAACAGAAAGCGGCGTTGCAAACATTGGCGTCCAGGACTCGATGTAAGCGACATCCCCAGCAGGCGATCGTTCTGAATATCGCGTCGGTCTTATGATTCGGTTCAACAGCCCACTTAGTCGTCTGGGGGTACCACTGGCAAAGATGGAGTGGAAGAGGAACTTACCTCGGACTCATAGGGAAGGAGCACGCCCACGCCAAGTCGCACAGTGAGAATTCAAATGTCGCGAGCAGGGACTTTTACCACACGCCGCACGGAGTGGGCACAGCACCGGTAACTTGGCCGTGAATTAGTTTATAGTGCAGCGCAAACATGTGCAGCATCTACCGCACTGTCTCCGTCCTCACCCACCAGGCTCCGATGGCAAGACAATGCCGAGACGGCCGGAGGTGGGCTAGGGCGCAATGACCGATAACAGGACGTCTACGAGTGCCACACACACGACCAGACCCTAACACGATGTGCCAGGCCTTCATAGAAACAAGTGGAACTCGGGTCTTGCCCTCGTGAGAGGTCCATTGCAGTCACACTAACCCATTGCGCCTAGCCACCACTCCTCGAGCCAGTCAAACCACATACACGTAAACAGTACTTGCCAGTCAGCTGGCAGCCCTCAAAACCGCGACTTCTAGCGCATCATGATTCTCAGAAAACTACTCAGGCATGGGCAGAAGTAACATACGAGCCTTCTGTATGGGTAAAATTACTCGAAAAAGCAGTGCCGCCAGTAATGAAAACTACCTACAAACGGGAACTTGGTGGAACATAAGAGGCGGGTAGTTACGTTGTAGGACGCGCCACGACATTACAGGCATACTATAGAAAGTACCTTCGAGAAGACAGACAGCAATTGGAGAGAGACCAACAGGGAGGATGGAGAAAACGCACTTCGAATTAAATGCAAGCGGAACTGGCGCGCGCGCGCGGCTGCCAGGCGGGAGACGACTAAGTACTTGAAACAACTGCAGGGGCGGAGTGACTATAGGGCCACACCATCAGAGGGCAGAGGCGGTCGTGCAAATGCACCGAGCCGACATTTAAATGATCAATGCAGATAGAACCTTTCGTCCTTCACGAATAAAAGTCGCAGATGGGCTGACTGTTTACACAACAGATGAATATCACAAATGGCAGGATAATGTGGCAGCGCAGCTTAATGCACAACAGACGACAAGTAGATCATTTGTCGTGGATGAACAAGGGCTTGAGGTAAAGCAGTAAAACGTGAAAAGCAACCATGTCCTGAATGAATGCACCAAACATGAAGTCCATGGCGCATCTAATTGATCACTCACAGGAGCAAATATCCCAGCTGTTCTTCGATCTCAAAAACAGCCAGAAGTAATAGGGGAGGTGATGGTGATTTTAAGCAAAGAGAAAGTCTTTGCAGCATCTTCTCATTCTCGTTTCACGCCCATTGTGGTCCAATGATAAAAATACGTCATGACTGACGATACATGCGGATGAGCCCGATCAACCCGCAAATGCCCCGTCATTCACATGCTGGTCTTTGAAACCAGGCATATTTCGTTAGAAGACCAGACCGACGAGAGTTGTCAGGTCACGGTAACAGGCCCTTATGACTTACCTCACATGCCCTGTTGGTTGAAAGCCTCCTAAGCCACGGCGGTTTAATGTGAATATACACCCCCGCCCCTCCTCAAGCACTCTGGCGTAAGGCCACCTCTAGTATGGGAAGGTGTTTAACGGTGGGGCCTTGTAGAGGACCGAACGATAAAAACTTATAGTAAGCCAAAAGATCATCTGTAGGCCAAATGCTTGATTTAATGTACTAAATAACTCCGAATTCGACGCTGCGCAATATAAGCAGCTGCCAATAGGAAGCGGTGCAACATCATAAAGAAGATGCTAAACGTCCATTTTCTATAAAGGGCCAGGTAACTGACCCGAAAACGGAATAACCGGTGAGCTCTCGATAAGGCTAAGGTGCAACCCGTAAAACTCCTTTTACTATTATTCCTGCTCTGAAGATGATCTTGCGCCAAACTGCTAGCGGGAGGAAGAAAGTAGGGAGCGTATATTCATATCAGACCATCACGCCTTCCCCGTCTGGTCTTAACTCCAACACGCCGTTTCACTCACACCATGTACACATTAGAAGATGCGCTTTAGATGCCGGATATCTGAACCATGTCAAAGTACGTAGACTTACCAGCATGAGTGGGGGCGAGGTCGAGTGGGGAGGTGGTTTGGGGTATGCCTGCTTGTACTTCTAGTGCCTCCTGGCGGTGGTTTGATTGTTCGATTGCTTGCCCCTGCTGTGGCCGCTGTTGGAGTAGAGACGGTTGGCTGGCCGACTCATTTTCTGCCTGGCCAGTAAGTTCGTTCCAGATGCCGATACTGGGAGAGGGTGGCGGTGGCATTTGCTGTTGTTGTTGTTGTTGTTGTTGCTGCTGCTGCTGTCGAGTACTGGCTCTGTCGGCCGACATGTACACACTGAGACCACTCATCGACGATGCAACGCTATTAGGTGTTCCCATCGATCCACGAGGGCACTACATAGGGGAAGAGGGAGGAAGACGGATGGGAGAGGAAAGAAGGATGAGTTCTCAGTAAGCGGAGAAAAAAAGATTAAGTGAGGTAGCTGTCCTCCATTAGGTGGCAGCACTTGTGCGCAGTCTAAAGTAAGGTTTCGCCCTTCAAAAGAGGCAAAATAAAGCAATGGTTGTTGAGGGAGGAGGGGTTGAACTTTAGGAGGCAGTAAACCGACAGGGGGAGAAGAAGGTGTAGAGTGAAGAGTGAGGGCATTGACTTTCACAAACGGAATGCGGCAGTTCTGCTAAGCAGCAGGATCTCATTAAGCCCAAGGCTTGGATGAGTTCGTCGACCAAAGGTCAGAAACAATGTGGAAAATAAATCAGACGGCCTGATGGAAGACATGCTTGAAACCGTCATTTCAATTCCTACGGTCCCAAATGGTGATACTCGGTGTTGGCTCTGGGTTGGCGGCGCATAGCAAGTACCATCTGCCACTTATGATTATGCGTAGTGTTATTCTATCGCCTCCGTAGAAGACTATCCCTTATTCGAACTCCTTTTATTATACTCAGATGCAAATCCCGTCATGACTTCATTGCCAGTTGGCAAACGGTCTTCTCCCCAGTGTCTGATGGGATGGAATTTTGAAAAATGGGTTAATTAAGGACGGTTTTGAACGCGCGGAAGTCACACTTTTCGGTCAGATGTGGTTATGTAACTCCACCTAAAGTAAACAAACCCCAGCCACCTGTAATACGGAACCGGTGGCAATAGGGGTTCTTACAGGTGGGGCCGGAGAACGCACAGGCGACAAGGTCAGGTAGTTGTATGAAAAAGAAAAGCTATTGGAAATGCGCGGTTGTATTTTGAGTGGTTGAGAAATATTTGCCCTAACCCCTAACTCTACACCTGACCCCAATCCCAACTGTATTGTGTCCATCAGGTGGGACTACAGAACCACATCTTACTCACTTTTCGAAAGGCGTTGCATCAGAGTCTACTGCCCCAAAAGCACTTTCACGCCGCGAGACAGGCCTCAGGCTCAACGCCTCTCACGAAAAGTCTTAAGATGAATCCCAACAGGAAAACCCCATTTACCTTCAGGGGCATCCACAATTAGAAAGAAGTTTCGAAAACCAGGTACGATACGTCCACTTATTGGTGCCATTAACCCCGTTGATTTGGCTCTATTTTCATTTTTATTGCATACTCCCTTCAGACCGACCTACGGAAATGTAGTTATTTGCATTTACTAATGATTAAAGTATAGTCACAGCTTTTAGAGGAAACAATTCGAGCTTAATCTGCCTTCTCCAACTACTTCAATAAAAAGTAGGTTTTTCCAAAGTTAAAATCAAGCTTTATCAGGATGTTGACTGGTGCAAGGACTGTCAAAAGACTTCCCGTGGGGTGGTGCTGGCAAAATCAATCATAGAGACCGTCGTCAAAAGTAAAAGTCGTCGGTTTGGGAAGGTGGCACGTTCGAGTACAGTGCATAAACTATCTGCCTTTGTACCAGGGTAGAATCATGAGTAGGTATGCGAGACCTAAAGTACACCTCACTGAGTTTGGAGTAATTAAGTTAATTTCCCCTTGCGATTCCCGCCAGACTGGTGGCAGACAACATACCAGTCTTAGTTATCCGTGCAATGACAGAGGACAAATTGGTTCCACATTGGCGACATGACCTGCACCATAACTCAGGATGTGCCGAAGTCACTGTCACCGGTTATTGGATATCTGCATCAGTTGAAATAAGGCGATGCTATCATCCATACACGCAGGGTAAGTGGCAGCAAGACATTCGACCATCCGGAAAACGCCGGAAGTTCACGTTCGTGGGAGGCAGGAGCGCACAAACTAGTGCTGTTAAGGCGACTACTCGCAAGCACACCCGAATGGCTATGACATGCCACCCAAGGGGATCCATGTTAAACCTCAGCAGGCAGTATGTGGGAGTATGATGAGGAAAAACTGCTGATAGAAACGATGAGGCGAGTTTCGCGGAGAATGAGGCACGATCGCTCTTGTCCCAGCGATCGTGTCCCCTTCTTCACGAGGAAAAGGCTCTCAGCGGCGGAACAGATTTTCTTTAGTCGACTTCGAGCGACTACCATCATTTAGGTTGTCTTTACTGGTATGCCCTTAGGAAATGCGGAATAGGGGAGCAGAGATAGTTCAACAAGTGACTGAGGGATGGCCCGCCCCTATCTAATCCCGGGCGCGGACTAAGAAAGTACGAAAAACGACTTTCGATCCCCAAAAGACTTCAATTATTTGGTAAAATGAGCCTTTACGACCGACCTACTTTCATTTTTGAAAGATGACGATATAATGTTTGTAGCCAGTGGAAGCGTGGCTCCCCCGTCCCCAAAAACGCGGAAACCCAGGCAGAGAGTAACAAAGGGCAACTGCACACTTGCGGAGGGGAAGACTACTTGACCAGCAGCACACAGTTGCGACAAACCACTTTTATGAATACGTAGGCAAGGCAGTGACAGTTCGCGTCTGAAATGAAGAAGCGTATGTGACTAGGAAAGCGACGGTTGGAGCGTACTATAGGGACGCCTGAGTCTGACCTTGAATACGATTGGACGTCTTTTTTGCTTAGACCGGAATGCTGGCCCACTGGCTGAAAAAATGGACTTCGACCTGCAACTACAAAAGTGCTATTTGTCGAGTAAGAAGCACAGCTCCTCCATACGTGCACGGATGTGGTGAGACAAAGATATCGGACACCACTGATATGTTGACGGTGTGTTTTGGCGGGTTTAGGAAAGCAAAGATGATGCCGGACGATGCCGACAAAGGAAAAAGGGGGAGGGATGGTGATAATGGCGGTGCGAGAAAACGTTAAGTTCGATTTCGGGTTGGCGTTACTTCGTTCGTGCTCAAGTTTAGGCTTAACACACCAACCACAGAAAGAGGCAGAAAGAATGTGGTTAGCAGAAGGAAAGACAACTGCCCTCAAGGGAGCTAAAGAGTAAGTAATTTGTAAGCCGGCAGCACACTTTATTACCGTATTCGCTTGTTGCCATAAGTAGCGATTAGTTCCTCCACATTTCTCGCCAGTACCTGGATTTGCACGCATACATACAAATGCATGCATGCGGACGAGTTAGAATGTCATTACGGACAGAAAACTCATACCAAAGTAACAAAAAGTGAGACAGAAAAGCAGAGCACTTGAATAACTCAGACTTCATTCGGACGCTCTCGAGATAGCGTGGGTTCTACTTAAGACTGAAAAAGTCTTATTTGTCGGTTTTAAGTCGACAGGTTCTATGGTATAGAAGGTGTAGCAGACCTTGAAGGAGAGCCAAAAAGGAAACAGTGCGACAAGTATTTCAAGGGGAAGGAGGAAGTGATTTCCCACAGAAAGCGGACGCAACAGTAGTTGATGCAGATTGTTTGGATCGCAAAGTGTGGAAGCAACGGTCGTGGCGGAGTAAACATGAATGAGACGAGGTGTTGTCCTGACGACAGGCAGCGGCAGACAGGTCATATTCCAGTATCAAACAAAAAAACTATCTGTAAATGCGGCAGCTGCGGATGTTGAGTCCGGCCCTGACAGACCCAGCTTAAGACAGAACGAAGAAGGGAACCTAGACTCGCTAGGGGCGGGGGGCAGGGTGCTGGCCACCGTGTAACCCCTCCAGTGAGAAAGTTTATTTCCACACTGAGCAAACATGTGATGGGTCTCTCTAAAAATATTGTCTTCTCTTCACAACAACGGCTTCGGAGGTCGGCGTCGTCGGCAACATCGGATAGGTTTAAATCTAGTGGGACTTGTCACTCCAATTGCAGGGCCATTTGCGAGACAAATATACCATGGGTAGAACCAGAAATCGGCCAGTAACCGTGTTCTATGGCGAACAGCTTTTGGGTTAACACATCTACTGCCTAAAGTCGCAGAAGACTGATGTTCACCGAACTATCCTGACTGTAGGAAAGAAGGGGAACATCTCCGCATTGACGATCAGGAAGTAGGGCCTGGCCAGCTGCCTGTATCGCCAGCTTCCAATGCCTACTGTAGACTGTAAGCACCATGTGAAAGAATATGGCTGAGGCAGACTCAATGACTCAGATACAGCCAGACAGGGAGTGACGTCCAAACCGCCGGCGTCCTGGATTTTCGCGACACGCTTTGCTGGCTATCACAGCTGCCTGGTCTGTCAGCCGCACGAATAATCCGCAGTGCCCTTCCTCATGACTCCCATGGTGTGGGTCTAATGCAATTTGGGCAACGGCTCTGCTGGGATGCCAAGAAAACTTTCCCACACGCAAAAGAGGGAGGCGTATTTTTTAACTGGATCGACAATTCGACCCGGTTCAGTGTCAGGACTGTCCACTGCTCACAGTCTGTTTTAACTTTAGAAAAAGACATCCTACTTACTGATGATAGGTCTTCCGGACGAACATCAGGTGGTCAACGCGCTGGCATTGGAGGGAGAATTTAGCAGGCAAGGATAACGGTGTTATTATAACTGGAAAAACTAAGCACTCCGCTGTCCAGTTAGTGCACTTAGCAATATCCCTCAATATGCGATAACGAGATGAGGTAGCGCCGCTCAGTATAACTGAAGCGTAGATATTTTAATCGTAATTAGTAGTTTTTGAAGATACTGTGTGAGTTTCTCCGAACTCCTTTGTCGAGTTTTGATGTCACAAAAGCAATTAC
This sequence comes from Spirometra erinaceieuropaei, assembly GCA_902702965.1. Taxonomy (NCBI): domain Eukaryota; kingdom Metazoa; phylum Platyhelminthes; class Cestoda; order Diphyllobothriidea; family Diphyllobothriidae; genus Spirometra; species Spirometra erinaceieuropaei. The sequence goes on along the minus strand of CACRXP010000673.1, from coordinate 145,874 downwards.
CGTTTTCGTATATAAATATTCACGTACGTGGTTACCTCAAAATCATAGGCCAGTGGCACAATGTAGACTGTAGTAAAATAAACCTAGTATTCAATAACGCGAGTCCTCACACCAGTTCGCACTATTTGCCATATTACTTTCTTGTAAGTATAAAATAACGCCTTAAGACTATATGTGACTGTAAATACAAGCATGTGATTAGACCGGCAATTTCTACTTGGATGAAACAAACTAATATGGCATGCTTCATTTGATTACTCTGACGTATGGTACCTGGTTTTCGACGTGTTATCGAGCACAGTTCTTAGTGTAGTTTGTCCCAAACACACAAACACAGTTACTTCTTAGTCCACTCTCCGAAAATGCAGACCCCCATTACACAAATAAACGAATCAGGAAATCGGTTGAGGTAAAGAAAAAGAATTAAAGGGGTAATGAGTACTACATAAGGACAATTAAAAACTTCATGGACTGGTAAAAAAAGTTACAAACAAAATTTCTTTTGAGAGCTGGCGGGGCGAAAAGATGCTTTGTGAGGTAGAATGCATAAGATAGTACTGCGAAAAATGTCAACTATTAAGGCAACATGGATTACTTAGCTATAATTGGACTTTTACTTTCGCTGTGGACTCGCCCAAGTTGAAACTACTAGGAGGGGTACTGCTTTCGGGACACTGTTAGCAAAAACTTTAGGCTATGGCAGTTGAGGAGGGGAGGAGATTCAGTATAGGACGCAGAGGACGCGTAAACGAGCCGGGATTCGATCAACTCACCTCGTTGCTACTACCTCCAACCGAGAGGACGCCTTGGGAGTTGGGTATGAGGTCGGACTCCTTGCGAATGGGTTGGGTGTGCAGACTAGTTGAGCTGCATGAGAAGGCGCTACGCATGCTATTGGACGTGCTCTCCGTCTGCAGTGGGTGTGCGGGAGAGCGGAGGGGGAAGCGAAATGAAAACGGTTGCGCTAACTAATGGGTTTGGTGTTCGGCAAAAAAGGAAAACAGGCAAGATACGCAAAGGGCAAGCTCAAAGAGATCACCTGCTGTAAACTTGATCTTGTCTGTCGTCGTACCAATACAAAATTAGAAAAGGCATCTACCTCCCTTCTCACCCATTTGGCGAGAGATGAGCCCTAACCTGACCTACATCCAGTGCATTCCGGCGTGTGTCTGCCGGTACACAAAACGTGCAAAAGCAGAGAAAAAGGAACTTTCGCGACCATTGACTGAGATGGAAAAACAAGAAGGCATTGTATGCGCTGCCGAACAGCACTAAAAGATGCCACAGTCTGAAATTCTGACATATCGGCTCCGAATGTAGTTGGTTGGCAGTAAGGAGGTCTTTGGGATAATGTCAGCCAGTGTCAACTTGCGCTGGCCGTATCTGAATCGGCGTTAGAGTGAAGGAGTTCAACCTGCTCATTTACATTGGAGACCTCTTGGAGGGCGCGCAAAATAACTAACCTAAAATAGGTTGTTTAGCAGCGAAAAAACTTCAAGCCTCTGGGTAACATCAGACTGGCTGAAGTGAAGAGGCCACAGCAATGGACGGTTAGGACGCAGAAAATGAGGACAGCAGAATAACCGTGTCATGGGTCACACCTGCCGATTCTATATCTGAGGGAAAGACGGAGTTGGACAATTGCCGCCAAGCCGCTTGTAGGCTGGACAGTCAGCTGTTGGCCAATGCCTCTCCCCGCAGTCATGCCGGAGGAGCAGAGGGTGGGACGACAGAGTTAATGGTGGTTAAAAGGATGAGAAATTCGATGCTGACTTACAGGGCATGATGATGTAAAGGGGGGGAAGAGTGGAGGCCGAGTGTTACTCTCAAGGTAGTTCACAAAATTCAACATGAAAATAACAACCCCGAGATCTCGTGGTGCAGGCGACGCCCGACAATCAGCCCTTCTCTCAGTCATCGGTGTAAACTAAGAGGTGAAGGGACAACAATCTGCTGCAAATTTAGATTAACAGGTTGCTTAAGTGCCGAACAAGTTTCCTAAACACGGACGACATACTTCAAGTATCCACGCAGAATGCACTGGAAAGTGAACACACAGACGGAAGACAGTTAGATGAGAATCCCAAGAACTGACTGTAGGAAGATAGCCGAGGCGCGTAGCAAACTAAAGATCGCCAGGAACTGTTCGATGGCAACAAGCGGACAGGATTTGGGTACAACCTTTAACAATTCAGCTGTACCGGCCTGAGAACAGATCGGTTTTCAGAGCGCCGCGCAGTGCTGGTAATGCCGCTGACCCACCAACATCTGCCCAAGTAAAACTGAACTTCCGGACCTGAATCCACAACCATATTTAAACTGGAAAGAGAACGGACAGAATCTTACTCCTTAATTCGCTGTTGGGCAGGGGGCAGCGCTGAGCGTGTTATTGTGGTTTTGTGTGAGGATATGCGGACTCGAAGGCTAGATTGTCAGCATAAAGAGTGCAGGACGAAAAGAGCTCAGTAATTCATGCAAGAAGCGATCGCCAAAATACCCCCACCTGCAACGATAATTAGACAACCTGCGCAGGCTACATGGGCAGACCTGGGTGTTTTTGAGCGAACGAGTGTGAGGTAGGGAGACACTAAGCGACATTTACATGGGCAAAGTTGGCACTGCATTTTGTAACAGTGGTGAGGACTAAATCAGCATAATGCGTTGGATGTCAGCCTGAAAGGCTATTTTTGGCCTAGTTCAGAGTGCGTTAATGCCGAGGGAACAAAGAAATAATAGAGACCACAAAAATATAAAGCGACTTTTGATTGAAAAAAAAATGGGAGGTAATACTACTGAGAAGTTTACTTGTCGGGAACGACAGTAAGTTTTCAGTTTCCAGAGAGAACTGAGAGAACCACATAGCATAACAAATAACGTATATACCAACTTTTGCCCAAAACCATTGTTAAGCCGTCCTCGACGGGCTGAAGTAATATTGTCGATAATTTTCTGAGGGGTTCGTTCGGAAGACGAGGGAAAAGCACGGTGTTCGATCGAAAAGAGCAGCTTATTGTTCTGCAGGAAAATGCGGTCTACCCAGCTCTAAGTAGCTACGGCTACCATGGTATTAAGAGTCAAACTACACTACTGATGGCACCTTAGCGTCGGACAGTCACTAGCGGCAAGAGCGGTAGGCAACGAGTCTAAAGCGCGAAACCGACACTTGAATCACGCAAATCTACGCGGACGTGAATAATAGGTACTACAGTGGCTAGAAAGATCCTGCTACTTCGAGCCTATCAGAACGGGGTGATGATTCTTGCTGACATCACACAGGAAAGGTGAACAGGTTCGGGCAGGTAAAGCCCCACCCTCACGCAGACTAAGGGGCGCGAATTTCCAGCCCGGTAGGGCCTGAGTTTGAGGTTCTTCGTAGAACCTAGATTCCAACCCAAAAGCGTGCACAGAGCAGGGAGGGGAGAGAGCAGTTTGATATGAACTGGTGAACAGACAGAAAATGGACAAAAAGTGAGTGAGGGGAGGGGGGGGGGGCTTACAGCGTCGTCAGCGGTTGAAGCGCTCTTCTGACTGCTGTCATAGCTGACGTCGCGCGGGGTCGCTACGCCAGCCACAGCCTGCCCATTGGTCTGCGAGCCACGGCGACTACTACCACCAGCGCCAACGCCATGCACGTCAGGACTGGACTCCTCGTGGCCGTAGCCATTATCACAGAGGGCTTTTCGCAGGCGTGGTCGCATCTGGTTCTCCTCGTTGGCGTTGGCCAAGGCCGACTGAACCAGTTCACTTAGGATCGCGTTGGGGTTGCGCACAGAGGAGCAGAAGGGATGGGCCAGAGCCTCAGCGGAGGTGGGGCGCTCTTCTTGCTGGAGACAAGAGATAAACGAACGTGATCCTGACTGTTAGAGTACACTTCAAGTCTAACTTCTGGACTAGAGGGGATTCACCATAACCCCCTTTCATTCATTCTTAAATACGCACGCATTCATATATGGACTCAGTCATGGGATATAAAAGAGCAGCTCAAATCATTCGCAAACTCGTCTTGTTTCTTTTATGAGGTTTTGAAATGCGTTATTTGGTTGTTCGAAGAAAAAAAGGAAGGCGGTTCATAACTTGATCAAAAATTTGTTTTCTCATCTTTAGGCAACTGTCAATGTAGCTAGGCTATGGAGCTTCTGGCAACGGAAGCAACGTTAACAGGCAGTCTTAACTAGAAACAAGGCCGATGGAGGGAAGACCGCCTTACTTGTTGACCGACGCGGATTGCTGAAGAATGAACATTCTCCAGTATTTAATCAAGCTCTAAAAAGTTAAATTTGGGCAAGTTTTCGTGCCAAATATAGGTGTGCGACGGAAAGTAGATTCTCTTTCGGATGTAGGCCTCATAATAAAAGGGATGTTGTTTTTCAACTACCACGAAGCAAATACTTGTGGTGTAACAATCGAGGATGAGGAATATATTACTGAAAACGCCCTATCCTAAACATAGTCGTACGACTCAGCGGGGGAGTGGAAGGATCTTCTATCAAAACTTCGCCAACCAATCAATCAGTAATAACATGAAGCATGTTCCATAAATACCAATGCTGTAAACCTGCTTAAAAATACCTTTAACTAGGCCTATTTAGGAATGCCGTACAGTTTTGAGCTCTGGTTCCTCTGTACATGTGCACTGTTAAAAGTTAGGGAGGGTTTAGAGAGCGATCTGTAAAATAGAGATAACACCAAACCGGTGTCATCTATCTTATTCAGTGTCTTAATGTTCCTGTAACTGTACATCCTAACGCGAACGAAAGCTAAGACGCTTAGACAGGAACACAATGCAGCTGTGCGGCGCGATGACCAGCCACTGAAAACCACCACCCACTTTCAAGACAGGCCACTCCTCAAGCTTCTCAGCGGAGAAATCAACTTCCAGGAAGGTGCAAGTCAGGTCGTGAGATTTTCAAACCCTGAAACTCTGATACGAAGTCGATAAGCATGCATGTCGATTTCCGTCCGCGTACACTGTTTTGCGCGAGCACCTCCAGAAAAACGCGACCGGCCGTTGATTTTTTGCCTTCTCACGAGCGCCGCGTCTTGTGCTATGTGCTCCCACTGCCGTCGATGAATTCCGACAAAATCTCGAAGACCCAATTAAAAAATGCATGGTTTCAGTGTTTTATTAGTCTTTTATTTTGTCTTGTCAAACACCTGGGACGCGTGTTCGGCTCTATTCCGGACTAATAGCACCTTTGTGTAAGCACTCTGAAAAGATGTTGAAATAGTGTATGCTGATTGTAGCCAGTTGCGCTGACTGCATATCATGATAATTTTGCAACAGAACGGATTGGCTTTGGGCTCCTCCACAGGGCGGAGGGAAGGGAGAGAATGGGAGCAGGCTGACGTCTGCATTCGGAGATGGGTCGCTCCGTGACAAGCGACAAATACCACCACAGTTAAGGTGGAGAGCATCCCTAGCATGGATTTGGGGCTCAAACAAAGTGCATAAGGTCAGTCAGAGTACATTTATGAAGCCATAGACATAGAGGAATAGATGAAAAATGGGCGCGGTCAGCCGAAGGTGGCCAGCTAGAAAACTGCCAATGAACGACTGCTAAAAAGACAATGTTAACGTCACGTTTGCCTGTGCCTTCTGATGTGACTGTGACTTCGGTCGAATACGAGACCGCTTGGCATTTCTCGCTGACCATACGAGTACGCAGACCGCGAACGTGTAACAACGCAAGAAAATGACTGACTTCGAAGAGTAGCTAGGGGGATAAATGCATCTGTGACAGTGGATTCCTTAACCGCACAGCCAGTTTCGTTGAACTTCTCTGATATTGTGGCAAAGAAATTTCATCAACTCAGACTACCTCAGACGTCTGGCTAAACGTTGGGATTTAGTGTCTGAGCCAGGCAGTGAGTATGAGATTGGGGCTGACTACTGTCGTAGTCAGTAAGGCCAAATTCGGCGGCAAAATGAGCCCGCCTGTCAGGGGATTGTGCGGCTTTAGGGAATGCGGCGCGGTGATGGGACCAACTGGGCCAGGAGCGCTATGGAAGCCGGTGATGAGTCAACATGAGGTGGCAACGGCGGCCGTATGCAGCAGAAGTGCTTCTAGACTCATTAGCGCAGTGTCGCCGCGCCTCTGTCGCTGGCATCGTGTCCAAAGAAATGTCTCTAAAATAAACACCGCTGTGGGACAGCATGTGCGCATTGAGGGCTGTCATGCACTGCTGTACGTCACGAAAATTTGTGTACTTGATGAACGCAGTGAACTTTCCTACTTGCTTGATGTTGTTGTGCTAGAATTTGTCCCTCTCGATGCTAGTGGTCCTCGACGAGGAGGGGAAACGTGGGGATACCCTTAACAAAGGAGGGGCGTGTCCAATAAATAACTAGCAACACACTCAGGAACTGTGACTGAAGACTAGGAAAAGAGGATTCTGCAGAAGCACATTTTCTACCTTTCTCTTTGAGGGTTTTTTGCCGCCCTGAATTTAAATTTCAGACCATTCCAGCCGCTTTCATCTTTTTCGACAAGCCTCTCAACCCCTGATTGTTGTTCGTTGTTACAACAGCTCTGTGACACAGCTCCGAAGCAAAAGGAAACTTCCAAATGCAGTACTGCAATCGAGTCATCTCAGCGAAGGCCACTATGCTGTGACTCAAAAATCACTTTTTATAATGACTGTGCGTGGCACTTACTCACTCACTCGACAGAGTAAGAACCAACAGCGGTGGTTAAATAAAACCTCCGTGACGGCAAACTGACGTTAAGCGCGTGTGCAGACACAGCATCTGCCTACTTGTGTGCCTTAAAGCGCTGACGAAATACACTGACACTGTATTGGCCACCAGGCCAGGTCGAATAGACAGCTCCAGAGATTATACGCTCTGCGACCAAAGAGGTGGGGGGGGGGCAGTTTCTCGCTGGCTGCACAAATGGTCTTCTGATCAATGTGCGTAAATCGGTATGGCAGCAGCAGTTGCAGCAGGCTGTCGCGTTGACGGCGTGTCACGACATGCTCCCACCGCTGCGCGCTGTAAAACGAAGCCCTGCTAGAGGTCAAACCTTGCGTTGTACCTTTGGCGCAGAGGTGAAAAGGTTGGTCAAGAAAAAACGACACAGCACAGAGCCAAGGCACGCATGAAACTCCCCATACACATCATATTCGCCAGGAAAATGGGCTGAGCTGTTACAACAGGTCTAGAAGACGGCAAAACGAGCTTACGACAGACCTGAGACGGAGCCTTTATGCAACGTCAGTCATTGTGCCTATTCGTGTCTGCAGCCAGCGCTTGGTACAGAAATGCCCCTGGTTCACAATGCTGGAGGAATGCGAGACTGGGGCCAATTCTGTGACGGTTGCCAGATGACGGAATTATTCGGTGGAAGGAATACTGTGACGCAGGTATTCGTCCGGGTCCATGCTCTCAGCTTTTAAACAGTAGGTTGTTCGTATTTGGAGACAGTCATTGAAAAACAGTTTCTTGAACGTCGAGGGTCTAATACGAATACCGTAAGACGGCAGAAACTGAATCAGACGGAGGAATGAAGTGGGGTTCGCCGCCCCTGTCTTTGCCGGCAATCCCACTCGATTATTGGATGCCCGTGACTATGCGACCGCCGTCAAGGGCCGCAGACACTCACTACGCATTGCCTTCTGCATCCAGGACGGATCAGAGAACTCTGCCCTAATGAAACTTTGAACATGACCAATTGCAGTCGAAAGGCGATCCGACAGTTAGTGGCAGGGTGATAGTTATCAACTCGAACCGATTGAAGTGTCGAATCTCCAGGCCCGAGGTTGAAGTACAACTGGCTGATGGCGATAAATACGCCAAATAAGTGATTCCGCTCCTTTAATTTGATCTGAAAAACTATTCAATCAAATGTTGCCTCTGTATAGGAGCCAAAAAGCAAGTTTAACTGGAGGGCCACGTACATTCAGTGCAAAAATAGGCGCGTTGTGAGGGAAGAAGAGCACTGGCGAGGTAATGTTCAATGAGATCTGTGGAAGAATACCCTAGTGCGTACTAAGACCGTTCAGAACAGCCCCAGTGGCACAGTCGTGATTTGCGTGTGACCTGAGCTACATCTATCACGCCTTTCCTCTCGAACACAACGCGTTCCAGTGGAGGAACATCAAGACGACCTGAGGTGAGTGCAGGGGTTGGTAAAGCAAAATAGTCGTCTACGCGCGTCACACACGAGTTGGCGTAGGTGACTTCAGCTCTCCGCAAGTGAAAACTGATCTCTGTAGACCGCTGTGGGCTGATCTGTGTAGACTACACTAGGGCATTCCTTCACAGAGTTCATTGAGTATTACCTCATTGGCACACTCCTACTCTCACAACGCGTCTAGTTCTGCAATATAAGGAAGACAGGAGAAGAAAAAAAGGGTCGTTTCGCCTGTAAGACGTCTTGGAAACTGGATGTACGCGGGGTGTAAATGGCGTCAAGGGCCGCGGATTCACCATGGAATTGTACGGTCACGCAAGTACACTGATGCCTTCAGCGGGTCTTTTCGTAGTGATGGATTGGCGAATGCTCACGCCCCCCCCCCTTGGCATCTATATCTAATCGTTTATTTCCCACAACGGCAAACCCCTTTGCGATTCCATGGGTGACAATATCTACGACTTCGTGAGACAATAGCCTTTCCATACACACGTTATCAACGATCGTCGCACGAAAGACCCCACTTCAGGGGGTGGCATTTTTCTACATCTCCAAAACCCACACACCCATCGGTGAGCGACGACGACGCAGGGATATCCTACGAAAAGCTGGACGGCTCCCTTATCCCCATACTCTGTGGCATCAATACCCAGGTGGGCAGAGATTATTCCGCTACGAAAGGACTGCAAAGAAGCCATGACGTCGGCAGCTGCAATGGCAACACAAAACGCGCCTGCCGCCCGCTAAACAACCGGGATGCAAATTTTTCTGTGCAAATGTCGACATTTAAATGACGCTCGTGCCAAAAGAGGAGCCTGGAACGATGCCCTGGTGACAGGGGTGATGTGCAATGGCAAACACCGGGCGTGCTAAGACCTCGTCGTCCCGACAATGAATCTGGAATTTCGACCCTGAATGCGGTTCGAAGATAAGAATGCACCAAGACAGACAGTGGACATGGAGCTCAACAACAGATCTGGTGCACAGGCAAATGCTAGAGAAGAATGCAGAAGAAAGTACGAGACGCCGTCCATGCCACGGTCTCCAGGCTCCTTGCAGGCAGTACTATGTGCAGTTTTACGACAGCTATGAAGAAATGCAGCGTATTCCTAAGACCTGCGTCAGCAGTAAGACCGCATCAACGCATTCACCCGGTGTCCAGGCCGTGTGCAACGGAGGCCGAGGCAGACGTAAAATGACCGGGCGACTCGTAAGGCAGAACGCGGTAACTCGAACGGCATTGCGATCATCAAGGCAGTCTACGGCTGCTAACCAAACAGAAGTGCGTTACTGCTCAGTTCTGACGGCACAAACCAGTTGGCCAACTAAAGAACGACCTTCCACCGATGAAGACGGGGTGTCGAGAACAGGGCACCACTATCACACATTCGTGGACGGCAGGGCCTTGAAGAAAACAACTAAATCAGACATGCAAAGGAGCCCGGACCTACTTGTCCTCGGCTTCTCGAGCTTAAGACGGATCAAGTGGGGGGATTAGGTAGTAATCAGAAAATAGCCGGCACCCACCGAGGAACAAAATGCTTCCGTGTGGACAAGCTGCCCACTGCTGCAGACAAGGGGAACACCATTTCGAGAATTCTCAAAGTCGAAGACAAAACTGTGACCCGCAGCTGAAAGCCTGCCAGACCTTATGCAGGTTACAACACTTGGTGTGGGATCACCGCGGTGTCCTCGATGCAAAATGTAGGGTTCACGGACTGTTGTTCACATTACACACCTCAGGGAGGTGTAGACGCGAAGCGTACGAAAGTCTGGTAAAAAATGAACTACATTTGTGTAAATTGCCTCTAAAGGGTAGTGAGGGTGTAGTTGCGTTAAAAGATCCCGGACACCCAGGTCCCGGAGATGGCGGGGACGCTCATTATTTGTGCAATGCCGAGGAGATGGGGGGAGTCAACTGAGATGGGATGGTTCAGACGAGAGGAAGACTGATGAACGTCTGACTGAGTGGATCTTATAATGTGACTTCGTCACAGTAATCATAGACAAAATGGGCAGAACTGGATGAAACAAGGATACCCTGAAGACCTCATCCAAGCACCTGCAAATCACCCAAAAGATTTGGAAAACCTGTGGGCAGGACGGCAGGCGTGGCGCCCTGTTGAAAAAGAGGAGCCGTCATCTTCTAAACCAAAGGAGCCCAGGAGGGTAGAGCAAAAGAACAATCAACGCGCCCTCATCATCAGTTCAAGTTTAGGGTCTGGACAGGCCTTGCTCGACACTTTCACATCCACCTCATGGTTAACACAACAACCTCACTTCTCACACCGCAAAACACGCAGGTAAAGGCACATTCCAGTCACGCACAAGTCCGGTAGGCCACCTGTGAACCCATTTCAGAAAGACTGGGAAAGCACCGTCTGGAGCCTCGACCGACACCCATCAGGCACGCCTCACCTATCAAAACTGCCCGCATATTCCGTAACCACATAGGTTTATCCGGTCAGACACGTATACACTCATTACTCATACATTAATGGGGCGACGTTATCCGTGAAGGTCGATAATGACGGGCACCATGGTGTAGACGGATTTTTGTCGCATTTGTCGGTTGGTACCTGACCACTGGTCAGACCAGCGTTTGACAAACCGGAGATAGATAAGTTCGTGCCCCGCTGCATATCCGCCTCGGTTGTGGTATTCAGCACACAATCCCCTAAGAGGTCGTGGATGCTGGTGGTGGGAGAGAGAATACGGCTCTACTGCACTCCCACCTGTTGCGGCAAATGCCTTGGACGCTGACTCACTGTCTGTGACGGGAGTCAGCACGCCATCGTGTAATTTGTGCAAATCATTCTGGATATCTGACCTCTAGCCTTCTTTCCCGATGATTATCAGGGTTCACGGCTTCGGAAGTATCTGTCTGGCTCTCAATTTTTGACAATTTCTTGACATTGGCAAGTTCCCTAGGTCTGTGGTCCCACGGTGCCTCTGGAAGGAGTTCCTGATCCAAGCGTATGTTCAGGCGATTGATTATCACGCTAGCAACTATTTTGCCTGTATTAAGCCAGTGAATTCTGCAATGATTACAACAGATTACCCGGGTTCTGTTTCATTTGTATAGCTGAACAATGGTTACGTCCCTGGAATTTTGCGGGATTTGTACTCGTCGCCAAATCTCCCAGAACGGTGAAAAGAGCTCTTTTAATGAGTTGACAGTCACCAAGTTTGTATATTTCGGTCTGATGTGAGACGGTGTCCGAAGATATTTTACCGGATATGTTGCAATGATCCCAATCTTCTTCCATAGGGAGAGAGCGGCCATTCAAGGTCAGTATTCGCCTCCAATTCAGGAAACCTGTTGAAGGGTTCCCCGCCGACTGCAAATAGGCGATAAGGGATGCCTCAGAAGTATCCAACCCAATCTGCGACTTCTTTGACGATAGTGCTGTATTGTATGGGCTGTGCGGTGGCGCGGGTCCCCTGTGCCAAGAGTGACGAAGAAGTCTGCCATTGCACTGCGGTCTGTGTATTTCTGACCCCCCTTGTTAGTTAGTCAGCTAGTTCGAATCTCCTTTAGTCTCTGCCGCACCACGCTCCAAAATCGGATGAATACGGCTTTGTCTGCGTCGTTTCTTTTGTTTGTGTAAAAAATGTGCAGCCCGTTTGTCCTAGAGAGAAGCTGAATTTTCCTGCCACTACTGTCAACCCCATATTAGTGCTGCAGGCGTGTGCACCCAAGGACTTCCAGCCATATCCAGCTCCACAGTATCTAGTTCTCTTCGCCGCCGCCTATCCCGCTCGACGGCAAAGGCGACAAAAAGTAGATTACCGTAAAAATGAAGATGATTACACGAGACAGTCATACGCGGCTGCAGCACGGCATGAAAAGTTGCCGTGCGGCCTGAAAAGAAGGTGAACTTTATGGTGCAGTGCAGCACAACGCCGGAATATGATGCGACCAGCATTTGGAGCTCGTGAAAGTGCGCGCAAGCACAGTGGCACAAACGGGGCAGAGATATGCGGGCACCAGACAGGCAAACGTGACAACGCAAAACCACAGTCTACGTGCACAAGAAATACGGCAAGCCTGAATAATGCAGAGACGGTCGAAATCACGCATACCGAGCGATCACAGAAGGACAGCGTGACAAATGCTCTATGGGAGGTGGCATCCGATGTAAAAAAAACACTTGCGGGCAGGTTGTGGGGACTTTGTTACTCTTTGTTGGCGGGGAATCATCACGGGTGGCTGGCGAACGTCAAGCAATTGGGGTGGGTCTAGGAATGCAGTGGTGGAACGTACCTACTTGTACTTGGTACGGCTACGATCATGCCTGATCCACGCGTGACGATCCGCGACAACAGATCTGGACAGTTCAACCTGCTCCCTTCGCTAACGACGGAGACCGAATACCGAAGGTTTAAGAACCACTTCTATTTTTTGACAAACTGTGCCGAGTCAGGTTTTGATTTAAGCCTCTCCTCCACACCTACAATAGGGCAACGGTGCCGGATCGAAGGCAGTAACGGTGAGCTCCTGAGGTGTACGACGAAGAACATGCCCAAACCACCTTAGTTGTCGTTCTTGGATGGCCTGAGTTATCCTTGAGATGTTTTCGCAGCGAGTGCGGACAGTCCCATTTGAGACCGAGCCGGTGTACTTCGATCGAAGGAGGGTTTTCAGGCAGTGGTGGTCAAATACCTTCGGTTTTCGATCGTCCTCCACGCACAGAGCCCGGCATTTGCAACCATAGAGAAGGGCAGACCGGACGGATGCACAGTACACGCGAATCTTGGTGGTGGTGGTGGTGGTGGTGGTGGTGGTGGTGGTGGTGGTGGTGATGTCGCGTCGGACCCATAAACATTTTTAAGGCTTGAGAAAACTCGGTGGACGGCATCACTTCGCGGGACACCATCGTCCTTACTCTGCCCATTCGGCAGCAGCCTTGTCCCGAGGTATTTAAAACTATCTGCTTTTTCAAGTTGACAGCCATTAATCCCGAGAGGTGCCTTCTCCTGGTCAGGGAGACACAGTTTGAAAGCACTTGAGTCTTCCCAGCGTTTATGAATAAATCGACGGACTGAGCGACCTCGTTCACCTGCGACACCATAGACTGCAGATCACCAAACCTTGGAGCAAAACTTGAAGTTGTGGAAGATGGAGACGTAGGCCGTTGATGTAAGCAGCAAGCAACTGCTACGTCGAAAATTTGCCAGTTCATTATTGACAGACAACAGGGTGACTACGGGTCCGCAGAACTACGGAGAAGACGCTGAGAAGGCCAAAGATGGAGTGGCAGAATTTTTCGCTAAATTATGGCGGGTGACGGTATGGTTGGAGCGAAGAGGTGGACTAGAAGGCCAGAGAGCAAAGCTTCAAGGAAGGTGGAGCACATGCATCTACATGGGCGCAGAATACTGTTTTAGGTCATTAATGCTGGTCCGGGTGTAGGGGTGTCCAGTTGTGGCTCCACGTTACGCTCGTAGTAGGTCGCTCAATGACTTGGGGTGCAGACTACGCCTAGCGTGAAACAACTGGCACCCAACTCTCACATGAGACGCCCCGGAGTTAGGCTCTGCCTAGCAGCCACACCCCGGTAACCGCCTCGACGGGCGGGTTAAACCAGGTGAGGGTATCCGTGTGCGCATCTCCACCTACGGGAAACAATGCTCCCACCAATCCGTCCACGCAACCGATATTCCGTGGACAGGAGCTCAACCGGGTTGTGTTACCAGAGGACTACGGTTCCGGCGCTCTAGATGGGTTGGCCGAGAGTCGATGGTGGCAATAGGAGCAGAAGAAATGGCATAAACTATCCAAAGCAACTCCCAGACGTGAAGTATTATTCAGATGGTGACAGTGGATGAGGGCTAATTGCGCTGTTTGGATCCAAGAAGAAGGGGAAGGACTCCATGTAATGAAAACACACTGGTTCACCGCCTTGGAGAAGGCACGGTTCCAAGTTTGTATTCGACAGATGGTGGCTATCGAGTTGGGAAAGGAGTGTGAAATGATCCCCACTTAATAAACCACCATCACGGGAGTTTACTACTCGGACAGTCTTGTGCACTTGAGAGAAAGTGTTAAGAAGCACAGGCAAGTAGTGCTCTTCACAGTTTTCTTGCTGCTCCATAACAGTGCACTCGTTCTATTCGTCTCACTTGTACTTCTATCGGTCATCATTGCCGTTGGTATAATCACCGGCAGACTCTATGACACGAGTCAGTGCAGCCCACGTCCTGCAACCGTCAACATGGTCTTCAGTAATTTTGCAGTCAACGTTACTCAACCGGATTCCGCATATGAAGTCATAGTTCTTCTCGCGTGCCTAAAACCATTTCTAGGGAGGCAATTCGGATACCAAAGCTGGGATATTCCGCAAAGAAGGCACTAACAAGTGTGTCCTGTAATGGGGCAAATATGCGTTTCCTCGAATGGTGGCGATGAAACAAAGAGCAACAGTCGGTCGAATCCTCACCTCAGTACAATGATAAAAGATGGATCGTGCATCGGCGGAAGAGACGTCAGCAGTTAACTTTCGGGAGTAATTATGACCTGACACCCAGGTTTTTGCCCTTCAGGAATAAAATGAATAGTGGCTGAGGAAAGGTGTCTCCAGTCAAGTGATAGCGAATATTGCGTAAGATAACAGTTCTCTAGTCGTCATGGGACGATGTGGAAAGAACAAGGTCTGACATTTTATATTCTCAGGACGCGTGTTCGCGCGGGAGCCGACTGGTACGTAACGTCACCTAGGCGAAAAACATTTACATCACCTGATGTGGTTGCCGTCGCTACAAATGACTCCAAAATGAATGTCAGTCAGAGTTGGCTTTATCTCAACAACCCTCATATATACAGACGTCGGGGGATCAAAGTGGTGGGTAAGCAGTTATGAGGGCTTTCAAAAGCGGGCTTACGGGACCCTGTTTTAGGATATTTTTAACTTGCAAGTCGGTTAGCATTCGGCAGAAAAGGTGTCCTCCATGGAACGGTAAAAAGGGCAAAAAGGACCACAAAATACATAGGTCAGTTGGATACGCAATCAAAATCCCATCCACCAACAATCCAGGCGGATAGTCGTGCGGGCATGGAAACACCGGAAACAGTGATTCTGACGTCACAAGTCAAAAGGCCAACGCTGAAAAGTACGGACTGTTGGGGAAAATCACGCGGTCACTGACTAGGAAAATGCCATAGCGCATCCCCTAAAACGATATTTCGGCCTACAGAAGGCAGCTGTCCGGTATAATGAAAAAACAGCATTAAATTGTTTTATGTGGGTGCAGGGTTTAGATTTTAATCGGGTTGTCTAGCCCACAGCTTGTCCTTTGGATGTGAATCCAGATCAAAAGGCATTTCACCCCATAGTATTTGTATTTAAAGGGTCGGATGCAGAGCCCTTTGTGACCCTATTTATGCACAACGATTTCGCATATTCACACTCAAAATAAACTTGCAAACATCTAGAATGTTATCGGTTCACAATACAACATTAATAATAAGGAAGCGCATCTGTTCACAGCGAGTCAGTAGGGAAAGATTGAGTATGACATTTTACAAAGCTGGCTGTGAGTAGTCATGTTGTAAAGGCCGATTTCTGCCGAAAATCAAGCGAGAAAGTCTACTTTTAAACATGCGAATTGTGTCAGTCGTCACCATCTCACTTGGTGGGAGTTCCGTGGTCGGACAACCCGCTGGCTGAAGGAGAACCTCCTGCGGTCTAGCCGCGTGCGTTCACTCTTGACTTTGTGAGGATGATCGCGTTATTGGTTTGTACTGGCAAACTAAACAGTTCTCCGTTCTCAGTGAACAACCTTTGCCACGGACAATTCGGAATGTCCATAGTAGACTGCAGTTTAGTTGCCTATAGGATAGAGGGAATAAGCCATGCACATTCAGCCTCTCCTGGCACAACAAGAGCTTTATGCCATTGACCATCTTCGTTGCTCTGCGTTGCACCTGTTCGAGTAAGTCGATATCCTTCCTCATCCATGGTGAAGCCGCTGGCATTCCATACTCCAGATGGGGTCTTACAAAGACACCAAAAAGTCTTTCTAAGAGTTCGGGAGGAAATATTTTAAATGCACGTCTGATCCAGTGTAGAGTACTACTTGCCTTCTGAACAATCTTTCTACAGTGTTCTGATGGCATTGGATTTGTGGTCGTCCACACACCCAAATCTCTGTGTCTTTCCACAGTTTCTAATGCCGTCCCGTTAATAAAGTACTGATATTTGGGCGAGGCATTTCGGCCGGTGTTTAAGTGTAGGACTACGCATTTGGACACGTTAAACTTGAAAAGTCATCTGTTTGACCAAACACTCAGTTTGTCGATGTTCGACTGCAACTGTGCGTAATCATCGCATTTGACTTCACTCCAAATTGTTGGGTTATCCGCGAACATGAGAGCATCACAATCCAGTTCGCTGATGCTCTCATTTACATAAATCAGGAAGAGTAGGGAACCTATAACAGAATCCTGTGGGACGCTACTTTCCACCTTGGCCCATTACGCGGTAGAGCTACCAACGACTCTGCACTCTGGATGACAGAAAGCTCCTGACTCATTTAGACATTCTTCCTTGAATTCCTACGTTCCAGATCTTCTGTAAAAGAAGCCCGTGCGGGACATTATCAAAGGCCTTCTTAAAGTCAAAAATATGACATCAACTGGATAACCCTTATCGGTGGCCCCTGTCCATTTCTCGTACGAGTATAGAGCGCTCGTTAGGCAGGAGCGTCCTGGACGAAATCCGTGTTGGGCATCACACGGTATTTTGTTTTTTTCCAGGTATTCCATCTGATGTCTTTTGATGATACGTTCCATTATTTTGCACGCGAAGCAAGTAAGACTGACGGGACGATAATTTTTGCAGTGAAGGCGCGAACCTCTTTTATGGATCGGCGTGATGTATGCGCACTTCCATTCTTGAGGGAGCTCGCCCTCTTCAAATGACTTTTGAAATATTATAGACAGTGGCTCGCACAGTTCCTTAGCAAGTTCTCGCAGTGCTCGTAAGGCAATTTTATCTGGGCCAGGCGATTTGGCACGGTTCAGCCGGAGCAGTTCGGCTCTAACCATGGTCGATGAAAAGAGTGGTTCCTCGACTGAGGAGAGAAGGAAGGGAGTAAGCGAAGTAGGAGCAGACATTGATTGGCGAACGGGTGGAGGGGCAAATAGAGAATTAGGTTTTCGGTCGATGACGTACCGAAAGAAATTAGAGAGGGGCGCTTGAACCTGGTCATCAGTCGCCAATTTTCCATCTGCAGACCTAAGGGCAGGGATGAGTTCCTGAATTCTTTTAGTACTTCGTATATCGCCATACAGAATTTTCGGGTGTTCCAACGAATTTTGTTCGACTTCCCTTCGCAGCCTAGAGACCTAGCTTTCACCAATGTTGCGTTGCTGCTCATATTCCCGTAAGTGTTCTTTGGAGCCAGTTAACTTATAAGGCCGCCACAGCCGATTTCGTTTTTGAAAGAGGCCTGTAAGTTCGAGTTTATCCACTTTAGGCGGCCTATAATTGTCTTTCGTCTGAGAGGGCAGTTGTAATAAACAATCTCTTTCAGTCTTCCAATTTTCGTTTGATCCACCATGCAGTTCCGTCTCTCATGATACCGCCGACTGTTCTCTCCTCATGAGAGAATAGTCCCCTTGAAAACAGTGAATACTGGAAGTACAGAGTAATGTGGGTGCTTGACCCTGATGACGGTCGGTCCTGCAGGTCTAACGCATTATGCACCTCTCGGGTAAAAATAAGATCAAGGCAGTTCGACTGCGTTCCAAAGGTAACGTTCTGACAGAGAAGTTTGTCCGTTGCCCATTGTGGTAGCTTATGATTAAAGCTGTCTGACAGCCCCTGCGCAGTCCATGTTTGCCAATCAATGACAAGAGCGTTAAAATCTCCAATGAGGAGGACATCTTTCTTCTCACTGGCTTTATACAATTCGGTTGAGAAGGAAATCTTTGTCAGAAGTCTGGTTAGGCGAGCGGTACACCAGCGAAGGCGTCAGTGGTCATACACACTTGGCAGATATGGTGGTACTTAATAGTTCCACATCCTGTACCGGATTATGTACCCCAGCCATAGCGGTCAATTTCCAAGTGACATAAATTATGACCGCTCCTCGGCTCGGTCTATCTCTCCAGAATTCCTAAGATCCTCTAAGTGGTATTTCTGAATTTGCGATATCTTCAGAATGCCACGTTTCGGTGAAAGCCACAATGTCTGGCTTAATTTCATCAGCTAAGTCTTTTAGTCCGTCGAGTTTGTTGAATACGTTTTGTACATTTGCAAAAATAACCTTCAATTATTGTTTCGTCGGAGGCCCAGCCTTTACTGTGACAGGTTTTGACCACAAGAAAAACTCCTTGGTCTGAACTGTTTGGCCATTTTTGATGTTTAGTCCTTTCTGTCCTCCGCCAGTTTTCTCCTCAATCCTATCTTCAGTCTCCCCATTTAAGTCCTTCTCTCAGTTTGTAATCCGGCTGAAAAACACTTCTTTGTGCGAGCTCCGTAGGGCCATTCTTCCTTCTAACAGAATTCGCTTTCTAAAATAACTTTTAGGGGTCTTGGGGATGTTTGCAGGTCACGGCCTGCGTCTGCTTTGCCTAGTCTGAAGGCTTTTTTACGGTGAACATTTTCTCATTCTTCAGGACGGCAATGGCCTATTCATGAAGAAAGCCTAAATCATGTGTCACCCGTTCCTTCGGAATGCAGGACATGGACTCTGAGACACCTCTTTTTACGATATTTTGCTTACGATTTGCGGACGAGCTCTTTATTGCCCCACCCGCGCTAGAATGATATGGTGCCAATGCGGTACTCCCGACGGATGATGGCGCACCGACGTTAGATGGATTTTCGTCCGACGTTGGGGATGTAGGACCAAAATCTTCGCATGACGTACTGGCTTCGACATGAGAGCCTTCACAAGCAATGTACTATACGAAGAGTTGTCGTGTCCTCTTCCGTAAACGGACTGTTTAAGGCCAGCTCAGTTAGCCTTGGGATGAAGTGGGGTAACAGAATCCCCCTCAAAAAATAACCGCGAGCCCTTACTGCGTTTTCTAACAGATCTTTTGAGGTTAATCCTGACTTCCCTATCTTTAGTGTTCGGTGATCTGGTAGATTTAGTTACTTATTTTTGTTGCATTAGCGCTCCCTGGTTTGTCTGGAGTTTCCCCTCGACAGAAAACTTGCTTCCTCTTCCTGAATGGTTTTGAGTTTTCCACGGCTGTGCCTTCATTAAGAGGATATTCGTCGCTTGTCGGTCGGAAAGTTGGCGGATTATTGAGGGATTCTATGTTACTGTGCGACAGAATAGTGAGAATTATGGCAGTCAATAGGCGCTGCTTCTCTTCTAGCGTCTGGAATAGCTTGTTAAGTTCCTCACAGCCGACACAACGACGAGCTGGTGCAGAGTCTGTTCCATTTGTCACACAGTTTTCAATGCCTGTTGGCAGTACACGGGTCCCTATTTCTTGTTGTGTCTCGTAGAGTCCACTGTGCTTATAATCCCCTTGAAGTCTAATGACCCCATCGGCATTTTTTCGCAGAAGACTGGTAATGACTTAAAAACCGTTCTTAGCTGCTGTTCCGAAGTTAACAAATTAATCTAAGCAGCTGTCCACCGTTCGTCTTTAGTGCAGTGGTTAACACCATGCTCTTGAGATCCGGAGATACCGACTTCGAATCCCGATTGTGCTGCTTCTGTAGTAGTGTTGCCGGACTCCGCAGCACCACATAAATCGGTAGGTTTGTTATACCTCAACTCCCAGCACGCTCCTAGCATTGGTGATGCTAGTCTGTAAATGCTTACTCGTAAGACGCAATTCCGCAAACTTCGCAGTTAACTTTCGCTTTAAAAAAATGTGGTCGACAAGCCCTCCTTCCGATGTCTGGGGTCTTTGTTCAATGTCCCGCTGTGTGTCAAGGTCATTCGCCCTCTCTGTGAGCGGCTCCAGACGCGCCGACCCTATTGCAGTCGGGCCGACTGCAACACGCGCGCATCCGTCTATGCCCCACTTGCAGACGCCACCACTCGGACACGAGGACACCTGAACCTGCAGTAGACACCCGTATGGGCACAGTTAACACCACGGGCTTATTCGCCCTCTCTCCTCCAGCACACGCAGTGGCCTCGCCGGTGCCCACCACCACCGCCGCTTAGGACAGCGATTCAGGCTTTCGTGCACAATAAAGCCATCCAACATCCATGGGCGCGCGAGGCAACCGGCAATTAGAACGAAAAAGGCATACCCTGACTCCTCGAGGCTGCTGTCTACCAATTCCTTCGTTAACCCCGCCGAAACATAAGATGCAAAGCCTGCTGAACACACCTGGAAGTCCCTTGATCGCAAACTCCTGCAACTACAACCACCCCAAGTCTCACCAAATTCGTGTACTGATTAAGAAATCGGTTGAATATATTTTAAACAGAGTCGTTGCGGCCAACTTAAACCGAAAGATTAACTATCTGATGAGGAGGAGGCTTTCGCTGTACACCGCCAATTACACTCATTTAGAGATACGATTTCTAGAACGTCCGGCTGCGAATTTCCAAGAATAGGCATTAACGAATTAATCTCTGCTGATGTTTGTCGGCAAACGTGGAGGTGAACCGCCGTTTGACTGATCGTGTACATCCACCAATTTAAAAATCAAGACAAAGGACATGGAAGCACTTGCCTTCTTCTTGAGGAGGAAGTCGACAAAGTCGTGGAACTGCTCGGACCATTGTGCCCGACGAAGTTTAGGAGGTGGATTAAGGGCGATCTGATAGAGAGCGGCCATGCTGTTTGCCGACTCCATGTAGGGTGGCTTCAGTTCAGCTGAAAGGGATGAAAGGCGCTTACGGTAATAGAGTTTGGACAAGTAAATGCTGAAGCAATGTCCGATAGCGCAAAGGTAAAAAGTAGACACTCAGAGTTAGAGCTGGGAATTATGCTTTCGGAGCTCATGCAGCAAGTCCCATGCAGGTTACCTCGGATTGGCTAAACTGCAAATTGACCTTGAAGCGGTGGAACCACGACTAAATCGACAAACTCTTCACTACCTAATGGCCGTACCTTTCTGGTCTACGTGAGAGAGCACGGTTTCGGCGGCGGCGCAAAGAGCGTCATCTTAAGTAAAACGCGGAGTTTTCTGCTGTCAGAATTGCCGAGGGGCGGTGGGCGCGGGCCGTGAAAAACGAAAACGGTGAGGCAAAAGTCTATGATCAGATATAATTTAAGCGGCCTGAGAAGGAGTCTCTAGCTTTAGTCTCTCACGCACAGCCCAGCTTGCGCAGCTGGAGCGCGCAAGGAATAGGCTTTGCAGGACCGAGTGATACATCGTGGGAAGAAGGGGGGAGCAAACGACGACGGTCCGGCAACATCTCCCAGTGGTCTTCTTCATCTACTGCTACAACGTAGGCGCTGATGTAGTCAGGAAGGTCAGATGGCATGGGGAATCCAAAATACGACAGGCAACCAAAGTATAGTGTCTGTAGGAAGCATGTCGATTCCCTCAGAATAGGAGCAGAAAAGTGGTCTTTTAAAACACTTGAAGGTGCCACAAACAGAAGAAGAAGAGAAGAGGAAGAAGGAGAAGAAAAAAAGAGGAAGAAGGCCGTGGTATATAGTGACTGCAGAGCCAAAAAGACGAATTCACCGCTTTCTGCTTAAGTCGCCTTGTATGTCCCAGATTAGGGGGTTAGTGAGTTCACTGTGAACGCGATAACTAACTAGGCCTGCCGAAGGGCTTATTCTCTCCCCGTCACAACTGTTTTTTTACAGTCGTTATGCCACCCGACAAAGAAGACGGTGGTGCAAACGATAAGGATGTCAAAGAGACGAAAAGGTTAACTTGGGATACAATCTGGCGGAAAAATTAGAGTGTGGACAGCTGGAATCTCTAAATACTGAATGGCTAAATGCTTGGATGAGCGTAGAACCACTGCTACACGATGGCTGGAGCGACATGAAACAAGTGGGAATTACCAGCGCATTCTGGGTGACAGCCGTCTAATCATAACAGCGTTGTAAGATCAAAAGAAGCCATCATGTTGCGTCGTTTTCAGTCGGTTCGCATCATCTCCAGATCTTTAACATGATGCTGGGTTCTGGACAGCTATCCGTAGCGTTAAAAAGGCTTCGGACAAACATCTGTTGGAAACAGGAAGACCGCTTAATGCGTCTTGATTTAACGGAAATAGTACTTTATCGCGCCTGAAGTGAAATTTGCAACAGTGTATCCGACGTCCTCCTCAGTGAAGTAACGGTACTTGGGCCGATGAATCACCGTCTTTACCGCGAAGGATGGATGGAGAAGTCCGGATTTGCAGGTCGAGGGGGAATTACTCTGTGGCGAAGTGAGTACCTCGACTGCGAAAGGTAATTGAAATTCTATCCATGTTCGGGCAGCTGTCTGCAGCTCAGGGCAGACTCGTCTGGTCTTACTTTGGTGATAACGTTAATGAATTGGGCTATAAAGATTTACAAAGATAGCATCCACGCCCAGTATTCACACTGAGGCGCATTCTCGAGGTCCGCCATAGCTACCAGCAACTGCCGGTCATCTGTTTTGGCGACTTTGCCGCCGTGATCGATTCCGCCCATCTTGAGTCCCTACGGTGGATAATGTAAAAAGATGGTGTATCGCCTACTACCGCTCCACCACAGCGCGGGTTTTGGTCTATAACAGTCTTTCCGAACCGATTGGTATTCGGTCTGGTGTTTGACAGGGTTATATCCTGTCGCTCATTCTGTTCGACTACGCTATTGACTGGATTCTGGGGAGGGACCTGCACGAAGATGACGATGTTAAGTTTGCACCCGGACACCGGCTGACTGATCTCGACTATGCCAACGATATCGCTTTACTAGCTTCAGGTTCTGGTGATCTGCAGTCTACGGTGTCAAAGGTGAACGAGGCCGCTCAATCCGTCGGTTTATCCGTAAACGCTGGGAAGACTAAAGTGCTTTCAAGCTGTGTCTCCCTGACCAGGAGAAGGCACCTCTCGGTATTGATGGCTGTTAGCTTGAAGAGGTAAACAGTTTTAAATACCTCGAGGTAAGACTGCTGACGAATGGGCAGAGTAAGGAGGATTTTGTCCCGCGAAATGAAGCCGTCCACCGAGTTTGCTCAAGCCTTAGAAAACGTTTATGGGTCTGACGCGACATCTCCAACACCACTAAGATCCGCGCGTACGTGCATCTGTCCGGTCTGTCCTTCTCTGTGGTTGCAAATGCTGGGCTGTGTGCGTGGAGGGCGATCGAAAACCGAAGATATTTGACCACCACTGCCTGAAAACCCTCCTTAGATCGAAGTACACCGACTCCGTCTCAAATGGGACAGTCCGCACTCGCTGCGACAACATTGCAAGGATAACTAGGCCATCCAAGAACGACGACTAAGGTGGTTTGGACATGTTCTTCGTCGTATACCTCAGGAGCTCAGTGTTACTGCCTTCGATCCGACACCGTTGCCCCATTGTGGGCGTCGAAGAGGGGGTTAACTCAAAACCTGACTCGGCACAGTTTGTCAAGAAGTAGAAGTTATTCTTGAACCTTCGGTGTTCGGTCTCCGTCGTTGGCAAAGGGAATGGGTTGGACTGTCCAGATCTGCTGTCGCGGATCGTCAGGCGTGGAGAGATACAGTTCGGGATATCATCGGCGCCGGCTGGATCAGGCATGATCGCAGCCGTACCAAGTACGAGTACAGTATTGTGCTGACTGCGGCAGGGTAAGGAAAGGACAAATCCCACATCTCATCGACAGCCTACAGAGACATGTCGGAACTGTAATTCTATACAAAAGCGGCTTTGCCCGATGTTAATAGGCGTTTTAACTCATCTACTCAGTGTTTGTCTAACTTACTTTGAAGCAAGTTGGCAAAAATGCGGTCTTCACTGATTTAGCAGGGTTCGCTGATGGCCAATTCGTCTAGCCAGTAGGTTTTACTATATCTTTTCTGGTCTCTAACTGGTATCTAGACTGACAAGAAGGCCCCCCTCAGAGCAAAAGAGGACTAGTCGAAAGATGGGGAAGTCTAGAAAGTTTTAACAAGGTCTGAAATACTCGTACAGGATCAACTTCCAACACACACACTTTTTTCCTGGGAGTTAGATCAGTCCTTAAGTGCTTAAAAGTTTAAAAAATTTCACTATCGGGGATCGTGGTTTTTTTAACTCGCCTTCCCACGAACGCGACAGTGGATAACGCGGCTGTGCTGGATGTCATAACTTTATCGTTACCTATCGCCTCACTTTTAAGTTGACTGTCGCAGTAGAAGAGGAACATATGCCAGGTGAGTTCCAAATTGTTAATGGTTCTAAAGCGTTTCATGTGTGATTGGCCATCGACCTTTGCACGTCTCAGCGCAAACAGTGTCCCAGGTAATGCCTCCCTTAGTTGTCTGGAAGGATTCCGAAGATGCTCCACCACCGCAATAACTGACAGAATACGAAGGTCTTTGAATTTCGTTTTAGTCGAAGTCTTTGACCAGGCTAAGGGCCTGGAAGGGGTCGGCCGGATGTGTAAAATTCAGTACATCACGTAGGGCAAGTAACCACAGACGAAATTAATGGCTTGTGGTGCCGTCTTTGATATAGTGCGGTCTGAAGTCCTTTTGTGTCGTTGCGAAATGTACTACAGGCAGAGATACACACACAGAAGCAGTGTGTGTGTTTAGTTTTTCATACAAGCCGTGTCCGAACGGATGCGAACGTCAATACCCGCCAGCCACACACGCATAAGCGCACGCTGGCTTCCGCGCATGTGCACTTTGCAAAGTCGAGGGGCTG
>CACRXP010000673.1:99045-120867 GCA_902702965.1 Spirometra erinaceieuropaei | reverse complement strand
TCGTCGGTGCTGCTGACAAAACAGTACCAGTGGGAGGCAACGCACCGCATTGGAATTGTACGCAACGTTCTTCCTCGTTTTCGGATGTTCATTTGGTACAGCCACGAGGTTCAGAAAACAAATATCTAGCTATATGAGGCTGTCACCAGTGCCATTCTACTCGCCGGCTATAAAACGTGACCCTTGTCAGTTATTAACCTGAAACCTATTCATATTCTCCTATAGTCCGTCAGATACATTTTAGGAAGTGGAGCATCCTCTCTGCCCCCTACTGCTGGCACAGCAAAAAGTCGCCGCAGATGAGCCGGTCACGCAACCCGTCTGGCCGGGAGTGGATGCGTCTCAGAGGCCCTCCCAACCGCTGTCAGAATTGCCTTGGTTGCAATGCTGGCAATCTGAAGAGACAGTTTTTGCAGTCAGACATGTAAACCGTGTTGGAAAGCAATCTTGGGTGGTGGCGTGTCTAACATGAACTGGACAATTGTCAGAGGAGTCAGACTCCGACAACAGAGTATGAACAGCGATGACTGTCGAAGTAGGCAACTTAAGTGAATAAATGAGACCAAAGAAAAGGGATTATTCCCCTAAAATTAGTAAAAGGTGTCCTCGAAGCCCTTATCGTGCGAAGATAGGTTTCAGAAAAAAACATCTCAAATCGCTTTTATCGGAAAAAGTATATTTGAAATCTCCGCTTGTCGTATAAATAAAGCTGCGGAAGTCTAATGAGCTCTCAGTGATGAAAACAAGTATTTGGTGTGAGCAAAAGGTAGTGAATAATAACCAAAACAGAGGTAACCCACGACTAGCATAAAAAATCAAAAGTTCATTTATGCCCGAAAGCCAGTCGGCTCTGAGTAAGGCATCTGCATGATATATTTCCAGACAGCATGTTTTTTTCGCTTGTTCCTAAAATTTCAAAACGACGATGTGCTTTTTTAAAGGGTCTACGCATTCTCGTATCCCTGTGAAATGGCCCTCTGGTGATAATAAAATGTTTTAGATGAAATGCATTGCATGAATTGCTGACTAAGCTACGAATAGCAGACTATAATAATATTCATTCAGGTGTTTCAAGTATTAATCGTGTTTTTTTTTAACTGGGAGACCACCTACCGTTGGGTACCAAAGCTGAGAACGTAATTTTGGAGAAAACGGGTGTAAAAGCCGAAAGTTTGGTAGGATTTCTGGTAAGCATGAGAAAATTTATACAAGCACCTAAAATCTGCCAAACACGCATGTCTTAAGTAGTTAATATTTCCAGTGTGGTCTACCTAGCTGATTGGAAAGAAGCTCGACCAAAAGTTTGCAAGTCCCCGCGTGTTAAATAACATGTGCTTAGGTTCCACTTTAATCAGCACTGCAACGTTAATTGCGCAACCTTCTCAACGGGAAGATCGCTTCATGGAATCAAATGTCTTATGGGTTCCAAATCAACATAGAAGAGACCAAGTTGAAAGTTCTTGTTTGAATGTCAAACGACATTAATGCACTGTCTGCTCCGATCGTGGAACTGATGGAGTCGTTTCATTTCCAACAAGACTGTCTATCACCCCCACAGAAACTTGGGAAATAAGTCCCCACAGGCACCCACCGCGATATTCTTTATGGCCAAGTCCTGTGGTTCGAATATTTCAAACGTGTTTCACATATGCAAAGGGGAAACTAAAATCGAAGTGGAATCGACCGCTTCTGCATTGCATTTGTTTTTGGCTGCAAGTTATTGATTACTAACTTTGACCCAACCGTGAAAAACTCAGAGCCTCGGTGGGATTCGAAACCATGACAGCAAGGAAAGGCTTTAGTACAGCCAACGCTTTAGCCACCTGGGTTGATGCCCCACCGGGGGACGTCAGTTTAATCACATTTGGGTCAAGTTACCCGCCCAACTTACTGCAACGTCTGGAATCCGCCAAATCTGATACAGTAAGCTGACTGCCTAAGCAGGATTTCCTAAGTAACCCATCTAGGGTCCACCAGATAGATTACTTGGGCATCATGACCACTGGAGACGAAAGCCACCATGCCTGCAAATAAACTATGAAGGCGTAATTGACGGAGCCGGGTCTCGTGTACGATGCGAAATGTAAAATAGCGGTGAGTCAGACAGTCCAAAAACTCGCGTCAAAGAATAAGATACAATACATGCGCGGAACTATAAGAGGAACAGAATCATGCTTTTACCAGAGGAGTAGGCCGATTATCTGCCAGTGTCAGGACTTGAGTCTGACAGCCAATAGTGAGTGTGGGCTTGTGCTAAACGGATTACTTCATTGGAAAGTTAAGTGATTAAAAAAACGCGAGTGTTTTATGAGTCAGAACAACAGTTGCAGCAGTAAATGCGATCATGTGAAGCCAACCGGCTATGTGAGTTTGTTTCGGTTAGAACAACTGTAAGTTAAAGTCAAACGGATTATGGGAGCCGTCGGATACCGCCACATGTAAGACGAGAAAGTACTGGGTAAAGATCGGTTTAATTGTTCTTTTAGTTATTTATTCCAGCGTTCGAGAAGAGGTATAAATATAATAGAGGATCAGTCGCTTCGAGTACTCTCTCAGTAACCTTCGGTCACTGTGTGTCGGTATTTCGAATTACCGAAAATAGAGTGCCTCTGCCCCTTATCGAGGAGCTATTTTCTAGCACTTGGTCTGTATACTTGTGCGTAAAACCGCCCTGTGGACCAGATACAATGGCTTTAAGGCATCCAAGTACTACACTACAGCACTTATAGGCGCGCTAGAACACAAGATGTGTTGAAAGTACAAAATCGTGCACAAGACGCAGTTTGGCGCATATCGGACCGGCAAAGACGCAGCAGTTTTTCACAGCTCCCTGGAGACAACGGTCAGGTTGGTTTTATAAATGCTCTTGCTGAGCTCTTTTCGAAGGGTGTCTACTGCTACGTGCGCATATGTGGTGCATAGACGAGGATAAATAATAAACATGGACGAGTGCAGAATCTAAGAACTATGCTTGGGATAAGAAGGGCTGTAAAAAGCTACGCCGTTTACAGTTAATTGATAATCTACGGTTCGACCGTCGTTGTTGATGATGTCCGCAGTGTGCTCCACAGCAGTGTGAAGGCGGGGACAGTAACATGAGCGTCAGTTAGCTTAAAGTTATAGTAGACTTGCCGGCATCTGCCGCACTCTCTCCTTCCCCACCTGGGGCCGGTGTCATGACAGAGCCAAGAATACTGGAGGCGGGAGAGGGTGTAGGTGGCTGGCATGGCGAAAGCTTGCACCCAGACGCTACACCACAAACCCCGGTCCACAACGTACACTGAACAGGACTTTAAACCGCTCGGTTCCCAACTGGCGCGGCGTAGGCCTGCCTAGGGCGCGCCGTTACACCTCCAATGTTGGCATTTGTTGTGGGCGCGCATCCTTAATAAAACCTGCCGAACCCAAATCTAGCCCCCGTGCCGGTACAGTACACCTACTGAGTGACCCATTTCAGAGATAAGGTTGGGAATTACTCGGCCGGAGACCCATGTAGGAGGCGATCGAAGGGCTTCAAATGGTACTGTTCTTTTGTATTACAGGTCGATGTTTAACAAGTCACCTACGCAACAGATTGAGATTATGATTTTTGTCCGAGTAAGGAGGAAAATTAAAGAACAGACCATGAAGTCTGCAATCTTCAGGAGAGCCGGCTAACGTTGAGCTTACAAAGCCTGCCGACATGGCAATTACAGAATGCTTAGGCAACAGAAGGAATCACAAATGGAAAGAATGATGCCCCCCCAAGACCGTACTGCAGTCTGTAGGCACTTATGTGGAGATGGTAAACAAGCAGAGCAGTCTCCGGGTGTCTAGGGTATTTTACAGCGGAACCAATGAGCTGGGTCCAATACAAAAGAATTATATTTGCTTAAGGAATAGATCGGTGGTAAAACCCCATGGGTAAGAAAGCTCAATGTGAAAGGCTCGAAAAGTCTGAGCACTTCTGATCCATTACATGGGCACTCCAACTAGTGACCACAGTTAATTTACGAATTTGTACTCCAACAAAGAAACGGAACTATCCGCCTGCCATTAGGACTGCTTGTCGTCAGTTTGTAAACATGCTGGTGCAGAGAGTAACCTTCTTCCTCTCTGTAGCCAATATATCGGTATTCTAAAACAGACTAGAAGACGAGGGCCTTCGTTACAGAGGGCAAGGACATGAAAATTAGGATGCATGAACAGTAGATGACTAGTGACGGATGATGCACAGGTGTTCGCATTTAAGAAGGGCGTGTACTTCCGATGTTCTAAGGCTGTAGACACAAGGGGTGCCCTTAAATAGTACGGTTACTTTGTAAAGATCGTTTATGACAACTGCATAACATCTCTGGACAGAAAAAGCTTACGTTGATTAGAAAGGAGCCGTTTCGTTTGCGAAAAAAATAGTGTTCGTGAGCAACTATGACAGTTAAGAGCTCTATTACATGGAACCAGTGAACGGATCGGCGTACTATGGCAAGGGAATGGAGTGACATGGGAAGGGACTTACCCATTTCGATGCACGTAATGCCTAGTGACCAAACATCTGCACGAGTGTCGTATAGTCCGCTTTCCATTGCCATTATGACTTCGGGGGCTATCCAAAACGGAGTCCCAACGAAACTGTTTGCCGGACTTTGAAAGCTAGCAGATCCGAAGTCACTTATTTTGACACCACCATTTTCCGAAAACAAGATATTGCCGGCCTTGATGTCACGGTGAATGTAGTTTTTGCAATGGAGAAAAACAAGTCCAGTGAAGACTTCCTTGACAATGGAAGCGATTTCACACTCTTTCAGTGGGTGCTTTTGAACTAAGAGACATACAATCTATAGTTGAATCCGTACCTTCGAGTATGTCCGCAACGGAACCCAGACAATATTCCATTACAAGCTAAAGAGAGGTCACATAAACCACTTACATACCCATGGTATATTTTGGTCTAGGTAACACCCTTTACTTTGGACACAATTTTTGTGCTTAATGATACTGAGAAACTTTATCTCACGTATCATATCGTTCAAATCTTCTGATGAAAACTTTCTTTTGGCGTCAAATTTCAACTTTTTGATTGCCACATTTTCTCCGGTAGTCTTGTCCCGAGCCTAACAGTACGTCACAGACTTTGAAACGGCTTACCCTGTAGACAATTCCAAAATTACCAGCACCAATTTGATGGAGGTCAGTAAAGAGGGTATTGGGATCTTCCTTGCTAATAATGCCCTGGCTCTGTAACTCAGAGAACGCATTAGATGCCGTTATTTTTGGCATTTTATCCCTGTACTAAACATCCACTACTAGGCGTGTCAATGAATCAGGTTGTTGTGCCAGCAATGATCTCGAAAACCCTTGCAACTACCCCAGAAAGGCTGATCAAGCGTCCCGGAAAGTGGACACCGAGGTCTATTAGCGTGTAAAAACAAACCCCGGCAACTTTGATAAGCTTAGGAAAAGAAAAGACAGTTGTGATCCCCAGGGGTCGTTAAATCTCCGGCCGCTAAAAATACTCAATAATTTCGTAAGACACGGCATCCAGTGCAAAAATAGCGTAAATACATGTGTCTAATCAAATTCTGCAAAATATCACTGTGTTAGAGGGGAAAACTGTAGTTTCTATACATTTGTTCAAATAAGTCTGATCCAGTTGTGGTGTGACGTACACGGCCTGTATAGTGTTTTTGAATGAAGTGACAATTCCTCGCGGATCAGCGATGGAGATGATGTAACTGCGTGTCGGTGAAAATGGCCGATGCTCCTTCGCCTCTACCGCCGACCTCCTCCCCGCAACTACCAGCGACGTTCTCTCTCTACGTCAGAACCTCTCAAGACCTTTCCTTGTAGTTTCACACAGCACTGCCTTCCCCATTGATTGTTTGGCAGTCCTGTCAGTTTCACCTCTCCATCCGGACAGGTTACTCCATTGCTGTTACTCATTCCATTTGTACAATTAACCATCATTATATATTCTCATTTTCCGTCTGTCCTCATTATAACTATATGTCCCCGTAATTCCTCTTCTAATCTTTCGCTTGGGATGAGTATGGTGACTCGTCAGTGAGTCCATTCAGGTCGGTCTTGGTCAGGATTTACTGTAAATGCTTCGTTGAATCGGCGTGTGCTATCCTCAGTGCCATCGACGCCATAGTAGGAAAAGATACGGATACAAACCCAAACCAGGCCCAGGTGCAAGTTTAGGAAGTTTTTGCGTGGGGGGTGGGTGTAAGGGAGAGATAAATCAGATAAAGAGCAAGAAACTTTAATCACTGCGACATCCGGATTAATGACATGCTTAGTCATTTATCTTCGGCTTATATTTCGGACGGATTTTCCCGGAAACACGGGATACGTCAATTATCATTCCGTTCTTTAAGTCCGGATCTCGGTCAGATGTTAATAACTATCAGGGCATGCGCAAAATCCCGCCTCTAACAAAATTTCTTAAAAGGATAATTTTTAATGAAATTCCTCATTTCCGAGTAGCTAATCAGCATGAATTGTTATCTGAAAGTTCCTGCAAAACTTGTCACTTTGCCTTTCTTATTTGATCACTTCTCGCAACGAACATCGGTGCTATTTATCTACTTTGATGTTCGCGAAGACTTCGATAAGGTGCCACTTATGCGTCTTTTGGTTAAATTAGAAGCTTTTGACATCACGTCTACTCTCCTTGACTTCATCCGGTCCTATTTATCAAACCTCTGTCAGAAAGTCATGATTGTCGACAACTACTTGTTGCTCCCTTCAATCGCGAGTAACGTATTTGAAGGCATAGTCCTGCATACGCTACTCTTTCTCCTTTACATCAATGATATTTCGACAGAAAGCGGAAGTTTGCAAAAGTTTATTGCTCCAGGACATTGTTCTCGTGACTTTCCATTCAAGGAGACCTTCTTCAAAATCACAGAGACATCCGGGCAGAAGTACTAACCGTTCAATATCCGATATTAGTACCTGGAGCTGGTGAAGAATAAGACAAACGACTTTTTCACGTTTTCCAGTACTGTCAGCCGCGAACGCAAATTATTCAAGCTATGCACGGCGACAGACGATCACTTAAAATGTCTACTGTTTGTGTGAGCTCTTAGGTCACCCTATGATACTGAAATCAGAATTCGCCTGTCGAGTAAAATGGAATATGATGTCAAATCCACCCTACGCTCATTGACTGTCCAGTGTCATCGGTCCAAGGATCTTGAGCATAGTTCTGTCCTTTGAGGAAACTTGGTTTCGCACTTGCGACCACCGACGTTCGTGCTGTCATTAACACAATTCGATGCCATTATACGAGCCCCAGGACTCGACATCCAGGAAACCACCAAGAGCATGTTAACAATGTGTTGACTGGCATTTAATTCACTCCTGCCCATTCAAGAAAATCGTTTCCAGAAGTGTCATAAGAGAGGACACAAGGCTATCAACGTCCGTCCGACTAATTCTTCGAAACAAAGGTACGTAACATGCAGAGAGGCACCCCAGACGTCTTTTTTTCCACTCCCAGCCAAAGTTTCCCTCAATTTAATCCACTTATGAAACCAGGTTTGAGGCACAGAGAAAGTACTGTACGGTTGCTATCATACACATACAAGTACGTATCCGGCAAAATGCACCTGCACACAACACCATCATTTGCTAACGTAATTGGCACATGATTGGACAGGCTCCGATGTCCACGTCGAACGAAAAGTTGCTGAATGTTTCTAGACAAATTTTTCGGCCCACAGTTGAACTTGAATAGGACGCTTCCTTTGATGGCGCCCAGTTCGACGAAATGTGCTATCACAGATCCCCCGAATCCTTATCTGCTTGGCCTCGGCGGGGTTTAGGAACGCAAATTTCTAGAAGTATCACTTACTCCCATTTTCAATAATTTTCAGTTCTCCTGGCGGAGGTCTGCCATGTCACATCAGCCGGCTGCAAGGCCTCTGTCCTTAGCCCGATACAAAATCAGTTTCCGATCAAAAACTTGAGCAAATTCGGCGAGACGGCGTTTTTCAGCCAGTGAACTATTTCACATGGGCCGCGCCAACCCTGCCTGTCAAGGAAGTCACCCACAGAGTTCATATTCGTGCTGACTTCTCCATGGATCCCAAATCCGCTCTGGGTACGCACCAGTATCCGCTACCGGTACAAGAATGTGTTTTGTTACCTTAACTGTGGGACCTCCTTTTGCCAAACTGAATCTGTCTGTTGCATATCCCCATCTGGACGGGCTGAAAAGTCTCGGAATCTCCTAACATGTGATACTCGTCGTGATTTATTTTATTTCACCGGTTGTTATTTGGTGCTAAGACTGCTTCCACCATTTTCCAACAACTCGGAGGCATTATGCTGACGGGCATCGATGGAGCCGCTGCTTATCTGCACGACATAATCACAGGTTCGAATCCAGATGAATTTTTGCAACGTCCGGAGACCGTACTCAGACGGATTGAAGAATATGGCTTCTGCATATTTAAAATAAGTAGCAAAATAAAATAAAAAATTAACTATTTATTTAAGACCCTTGGAGGTCCCATTATAGCAAGTAAAAACAAATTTTTAATAAACTTTAAAACAAGCTGACAGATTCTGCACACTATTCAATTAAAGGTTGTAGAATAAACAGTTACACGTAAAAAGGGTCAGACAAAATGAGAAGAAAAATGGGAGGAAAAAACTGTCGCACATAAAAGGGGAAATATGCGGTTCGAACAGGACTGGCCAGCACATGGTAGTTGTCAAGGGATTTAAAACGTAAATCGTCAAGGCAGAGCTTACTTTACCGGATGAGGTTATCCGGCAAGACAGCAAAAACTACAGGCGATCGGACGCAGTCCGCTTACAGTCTAGCCGATGGTGGGACATTAAACGCTAGGACAGTCCCCATAGCGTAGAGGGAGAATTCGGCCCCGAGATCTTTTTGCAGACCCACCGAACTACCGGCAAATGGCGAAAGCAGTGGATTCACGCCGTGATTGCCAACAGACCAGTTTGGGTCGAAATGAGGAGCTGACATCGTTATCCGCGAAAATCAACGGTTGGGGGCGGGGGGCGAGGGTTCGAAATCACGGAGGCCAGATGGGAATTCCGATGGGCGTCGGCCATTATCGAAACGGGGTGGTTTAGATTGCGCACGTCAACATAGCCACGCTACTTCTTCGAGAGAATTTGTCTGGAAGGATATCGCGTTCTGTTAGAAACACGATGCCTAAAATGAAAATTCGATGGAATCGGAACTTATGGCGATAGATCCCAGAAAACAAAGCTGCACACAGAAGAAGGAAATGCGAGCAGATATCGAACTTTGATGGCAGTGTTTTAAATTCCCGGTGGCCATTTCCCAATGTCATAAAGACATTTGTCCGGGAAGGATGAGGAAAATAAAAGTTTAACCGGGTCAGTATTCAGATAAGGGGATAACGTTCTCTGAAATGTATGTAAATTGTCTGAAGACCTCATCTTTATTAGAAGGTTATTCCAGAGGAAGGTATATATGGAAACGAAAAAAGTAGAGAGCTTAGAGGTGAAGGAAGCAGGAGGAGGTACGATCAAGGAAGAATTGTGACCATTGAATGGGCGACTACTAGGAATAAGGGCTGCACTCGGAGAAAGATTTGAACTACTATTAATGCGAAGAAGAAGACAGAAGCCTGCTTCTAGTCGTTGAACTCGTAAAAATTTTAGGTTAGTTAGCTTGCATCTACCCGAATAGGAAATATTTGGATGTTTCGTACCTTAGAATCTTCTAGTAAAAGGTCTCTAACATTTTCAATTTTTAAACGACTAGTCTCATTCACCAAACCAAAAAATGAACAACAATACTCGAGGATGGGAAGCACAAACATTCGATAAAGTGTTAATTTAATTTCAGGAAGATAGAACTTGTAGGAAATAAAGTCCCAAATCTGATCAACTTTGGCCATAATTCTATCGGTGTGTGGCGAGAGATCAAGACTATTGATGTAGCTTAAACCTAAATCCTTGATGGTGGCACATTCAGTCATAGGTGTGCCTCGGAAGACCACAGATTGGGGTAGCCTATATGGTCCAAAACGCACATAGCGAAATTTTTGATGGAGAGAATTCCATTAGCCATTTTGAGCTTCACGCTGAAAGAGCAAGCAAGTCAGCATGGATTTACTCCACTCAATGGAGGGTCGTAGGTTTATTGAATTAATATAGACATTTGAGATCATCGACATAAATAAGGAATTGTTTCAAAGATAAGTGGAGCTTTGCATTTACTTGGATATTCTTAAGCAATTAATACCTGTTTTATACTTGAGTCACTTTTAAAGGTCGCCTTTCAATATAAAATATAATTTTTCCCAGTTTCGTTTGACAGTCTGGCAAAATAGTCGTATTTTGTAAAAAAAAACTTTTTAGTGACTCCTTTCCTGACTATCTCTTTCTAGTTTTCGTAGTAAAATAACAATAGTACTTGCTATTCAGCGCGCTTTTCTGTACGTTAGCAACGTCTTGCTCCTTGTACTGTAACGAAAAACTTATTTTGTCTGTAATGCCCCGCAGAGCACGTGCTAAAAGACAAAAGCTTGCGGCCTCCCTACCGTCTCCGGGTGCTAGAATCGGGACCGAAGGCGTAGCAGGTGCCAGCATATGTTCTTCGCCTGCTGCAGATATGGTTAACTCACAAATCCCTTTAGTACATGTAGAACATATTGACCCTTCAATTGTCCAAAAATACGCCTCTGTTAGCCGTAGCAGCCCATCAGCCGACGAAATACTCGATCAGTTGATATATGGCGAAATGAACAGCACTTCTGAAAAAGCAATTGAACAAGATTTTAAACATATTGGGGTAATAAGGTCTGAAACTGAGGAAAGAATTAAACACAAGCATAATTTCGTACTGCGAAGCATTCTGAGCCAGTTATCTGCTGTGGAGGGAGCGCATTTGTTCCTACAAAGTTGTGGCTTGAGTTTCAGTGTCGCACAAGCTAAGCGACTTCGCTCGCTTAGCGTAATGCGCCGATCCTAGTTACCCTTTTCTCCATGATAGAAGTCGGTTTTATCTTGTCGAGTAGGGAGATAACTAGAGAATTCTGCCGTAAATGGCGCTGCTCCGTTTCGCCAGACCTCACACCACTGCAGCGAAGACTGAATAAATTAAAATCGGCAGAAACCAACACCAGGATAATGACACCTACTGTCAGTTTGAATAACTCCTCTACAACACTATCTGCGGCCTCTACATGTCACGACATAGTCAATACCGTAGGGAATTCGACTACTATTGATGCTGAGATCTTTAGAAACAACAACACGCCTGGTATACAAACGCCCCCAACGACTCCCCCGGCAACCCATAGTAAGCCTTAGCATGTGCCTAAGTCAAAGGCAAATCCAGTTACTGTTTCAGCCACTCGGACACCCGAGAAATCCAGCACCATTATAAAATCTTCTCCACAATCGGAAACCTTGCTTCAACTACCCCGGCTCAAAACGTAGCGTGTTCCCAACTGCCCCCAGCCGTCATATCTAGGCAGATAGGCCGAATATGCCGCTTTTCCCGCTGGTTAATAGAACTCTTGCTCCAATGGAAGCAATGCGCCCCCCATCCCCTAATTTGTTTCCACCACGGCCGTTTTACCAATGTATTCCTCATGCTAGTGTCTATACTGGATCAGTTAACACATCCGATCCTCAATTTCGTTCCGGAAGGAATGTGTTGCAGTATCTGGCCCGCGGATTTCCAGCTGAAAATGAGTTAGCCTACAATGGTTACTAGTTTACCTGTCCGTTATTCCCTCCCCCAAGTCCTACCCCTTTTTATCCACGTCAGAACTTTTTGATGCCACAAAATTTTTTGCAGAACCGAATGGTTACATCCGGACCGTATGCTCCGTAGGCAGACCAGCACTGGACGATGTAGCCCACCTACCTCAGAAACATACAGCCTTTCCCTTCAAACTTTTTGTTTTAAATGCCAGATCCTTGCTTAATAAGATGCCCTTGCTTCAGACTTTGGTGTTCGTCCATTGTCCGGATATTGTTTTAGCAACTGAGACATGGGCATCAGCCTCAGTAGCTGACTCTGAACTCTCGCTTCTAGGCTACAATTGCATTCGAAATGATCGCCAAGATAGCCGTGGTGGGGACAGCTGCGTCTACGTGAAGCAAGCACTTACATTTTTGCCGCTTGACCTCCCGCATTTTTCCGCAGTAGAAGGCAGCTGCTGGCTCCACGTTGCACTAAAAATAAGTTCTCCTTACTCGTTGGCTGCGTCTATCGCCCTCCCAACGCCAACGACAATTTTGATCGTTTACTCTCACAGGCATTTCATGCGGCAGCCGACTTAAGCTTTAAGTATCAATTGGTTGCGGGCGACTTTAATCTCCCTGAAGTCCGCTGGTCTCTACCTTCAGGTCCCAGAAAGTTCGATGACATTCTTGAGGCTGTGGATGTTGGAATGTGGACTCAGGTTGTCGATTTTCCCACCCGAGGATCAAGCATACTTGACCTGATTTTTTTGTAGAGGCTGCATACATTCGTCTTTGTCATCTCTTGGCCCACTCGGGGCTCAGACCATGACATAGTTGCTTCAACGTTGGAATTCGAGGCTGACAAAACGTTGTGCCCAAAGTATAGCTTTTTCCGCAATTTCCGATCAACTCGCTCAACCGAATTATTAACACACCTTAATTCCTACGACCGGAATAATTTCTTCCTTAGTTCGGATGTAAAACTGTACGAAATTTCGAATCCGCTTATTTCTCGTTGTGTCCCCCATAAGAAAAGTATTAATCTTGGGATGAGGTTTTCCGGCCCTTACCCTTTCGTCGCAGGTTGCGCAGACTTTATCGTCGATTCCATCTTCAGAACGACGTTTCTGTCCTGCCCTTGATTTGTGATATTTTTGAGCGGGCTAAGAGATTATCTGGTGAAAACAGCTAGCCGAAGAGGTCCAGTTTAGCGAAAACCATTCGTTAAGTGTCTCGAAACTTTTCTCCAGAAAAATACGAACTCACCGAAAGACGCAGCATCCCATCCTCCGAGACGCTCTCGGAAATCCCATAGTTGATGCCTAGTTAACCGCTGATAGCTTCAATGATTTCCTGTCCATAACGTTCATTGAAGACTCGACCACTCCAATTCCGACCATCGAGGCACTGCCTGGGGCAGTTCTAGAAACTATGACTTTTACTCTGTGGGATGTGACTGCTGCGATTCGGCGTCTTCGTCAATCTTATATTCCAGGCCCTAATGGTGTCCCAGTAATCATTTTAAAAGCCGATGCAAATACGATGTTCCCACCCCTCTTATGCAAGATATTTAATCTTGCTCTTGAAAGTTAAACTTATCCTAACTTGTGGAGGGAATCACACATTTTGCCCATTCCTAAGCAAGGCAAATCTACGTCATTTGATGACTTCCGGCCAATAAACACCCTCCCCGCAGTTTCGAAGATCTTAGAGACATTGATTAAAGATAAGATGATGTGTCACTTAACAGTGAATAATCTACTGAGTGCTGCTCAGCATGGATTCCTCAAAGCTCGGTTTTGTGACACCTGTCAGCTCTCTTTCTTTGACTATGTTCTCCAATATAGGGACATTGGTTTTGCACTTTACACAGTGTATTTCGATTTCACTAGGGCTTTTGATCGTGTTTACCATCCTCTTCTTCTCTTGGAACTGTCCTCTTTCGGAATAGGTGAGAAACTTTCTAACTTTATGTCCTCTTACCTGGGCGCTCGTACACAACTAGTCACGATTTCCAATGCTATCTCTAACCCCACATGTGTGCGGAGTGGAGTCATTCAGGGTAGTGTACTCGGCTCACTTTTATTTTACCTTTTTGCTAACGATGTACCCAATGTATTTCGGAATGGTAAGTCCTTCATGCTAGTCGAGGATCTGAAAGTCGCTTATCTATATAAGCCGGCAGATCGTGACATAGTTCTTGAGCTCGTAAAGATCGCCCTACAGGCTTTCGCCCAGTGGTGCCGCACATGTCGCCTTTCTCTTTCTTGGCATAAGTGCACAGACATGGTGGTTGGCGACGACCGCCAACCTCAACCAAGTATTGAAGGCCACGCCATAAATGTACCTGGGGTTATTAAGGATTTGGGCGTATCATACTCCAAGATTCTCAATCTCTCGGAGCACTGTGCCTTGATAGTCTCCAAAACACGTAGAACGACCGGGTTTATCCTCCGAAACTTCAAAACTAGGGACATGAGAATGCGCTTTACGACATGTACGTTAGACCTGGCCTGGAATACGGTTCGTTTTTATTTAGCCTCATGCGTGCTACTGAGCGGAAGAAAATAGAATCCGTTCAAGACTTTTTTACCAAGAGAAATTTAACCCCGGAACACCGACATTTGTCTTACCAAGAACGTTGCCGGCTTACGGGCATTGATCCTTTATGGTTCCGTCGATTAAAAAGGGACTATTTTTGCTATTTTTAAACTCTTATATAATCACACATGTAACCCGCTCACCTCTTTAGGACACCATGTCCACCCACGACGTAACAGTCACCGTGAGGTTTTTTTATTTCTTCCTCTGGCACGTACTGTTAAATATCGTCGGTTCTTTACTGTAAATGCAATTGCTATTTGGAATAAACTACCCATGAGTGTGAAAAATCTGCAAAATTATCCTTTATCTAAGAGAACTATTACTCGATTTTTGCATTCAGAAAAGCTCCCTCAGATCTTGGGTGCTGAATCCACCGATCGACTTTACCGTAGCAATGGCGTTTGTGGTCTCTGAGCACTATGGCCGGTCTCACCAGGGATAATTTCTTTGGCCAACAGCGACAGCTGTTCTCCAACGCCTCTACTTTGACTATCCCCAACTTCGTGAAAGGAATCGGCGTCTGATAATCTCCGATACCGTGCAACCCCCCCCCCCCCTTCTTGACGGTCGAAAGTTTGCCGCCAGCAGTTTTTTCTCCTGAACCTTCCAAACCACGAAAACCACCATCAACTATATTTTTATTCCTTTACCACAGGAGTTTTTTTCACTGCTGGTCGGATCTGTGTTTAACGCTTCCCTTGACAATGTCTGTAAACTGGCATTAAGTAAAATTATTATTATTGTTGTGATTAAAATGTTTAACTGCCGACGAGATATCATTTATGTTAAGACGACCTAAAACGGCACCTTGTAGGACACCACTTACAACAGGGCTTTAATTGGAAAATTAAGATCCCACTTAAGTCTTTTGTTTACGATTAGATAGGTATGAATTAATAAAGTCTCCAAGGGGACTGCGAATCCCCAGAGCTTCTAATTTAACCAAGAGTTTTCTGTGTGGAACATTATCAAAGACTTTACTAAGATTAAAATAAGTAACGACACCAGATAAATGATTATTACGAAGAGAAGTAAAGTGCAGTTTTCCCCGCCTTCCGTGAAGTACTCCGGGTTCATAATCGACAAAGAAGGTGGTTGCCTATACCCGGCTAACAATAACACCGTCAGGTAGGTGGTTCTACCATTGGATGTAACCTCCTTACGGTCTTTCTGACCTCAAAAGTAACTACAACTAGTTACTTCTACAAGTTCTGTGCCTTCGTAATCAGCTAAATGAGCTGCGTAAGAAAGATGGCAAGTGGAACTAGTCGTGAAAATGTCAACAGGCCTATAAAAACGTGGTAAACTACGTTTATTTCTGAAATGCTGTTAACATGCTTCAACCCCGACTTGAAGATCGTTGTTGCCACAAACGCCCCACCTATAGAATTGGCGCCGTAGCTTTACACACTATTTCCAATAATACATTAAGTCTACTTGTCCTGCCATAAGTTCGATAGCGTCTACGGAACGCAACTACGGACAGATGAGGAAGGGAAACTTTGCTATCGTCTTTATCGCTACGAAGTTTAAAAATATGCCTTATGGCTGTCGCTGGCCCTTCTAGAGGATCACACGCCGCTCCTTACAATTGTAGAATCGAATAAAAACATTCATGTGCACTCGTCAAACCGCCTCTAACGATGAATTACCATAATACTGGAGTGTGACTTCGATATTTGTTACCAATGAACAACAAACAACGGGAGGGCAGGTGCACTCTCGTTCCTAAGCAACTCAGATAACAATGAACGCGAACGCACTGTCATCATGCCTGTCTCCGTTGAATTGGAGGCTAACAGCCTATTTATAGACTCTATTCGTGCATTTCTAGTGTATTCTGAGGAAGTCCAAAGCGCAACACAGGTGGATCCATCGTTGCGACAAGTCATTAAGTGCCGTCGAACTCAGCGGTTTCGGAATTTTCTGGATAATTCCAGCAGTTTCTGTTGAGAATGGCTGCACTCCCAAAAAACGAGAGCGGTCCCTCGCTGAACGTCACATGGGCATTCTCTATCATGCTGTTAGCACACTGCCATGATGATGATAGGGTTTCGCCATTGATTACTCTCCTCAAGCCTGATTGGTCCATGTCTGCGAGAAGTTGCGCGGTGTAGCGGCCGAGGATGTCAAGGGTAGCACACACCCAAGTAAAGAAACACTGAGAGTAAATCCTGAATGAGTTAGATCTGAACAAAACTTTTAGCCTCTCATGAAACTCATCCACACGCAGCAGAAGAGGATACGTCGAGAAAGGGATACAGTATAATATAACGAGACGGCAAGGAAAATACGTATAATAATATTAATAATAATAATAATTGTTGCTTGTACAGGTAGAATTAGTTACAACCGCAGAATAACCTCTCTGGGGAGAGAGGCGATATCGAAGTGCCAGCTCATTAACCGGTGGGGAATGCAGCGCTGTGGGCAACTGCAGGGAAGGGCCGAGGGAGGTGCCAATGTAGCGAGGAGGAGAGCGATGCGAAAGTTACGGTACGGTGCGGGAGAATGGATCGGCGGGAGAGAGAGGTAGGGACACCGCCCATCTTCACCGACACGCGGCTACGCCATCTCCAGCCATGGTCCTCGCGCCGAAAATGTGTCACCACATTTAAACAATCTTGTTCGTGTCCAGGGGCGTTACGTCGCCTCGTCTGGAATTCTCCTCTCGAAGCAAATTGGGCCGAATGCTGGCCAGCCCCAATAGGATATTATAAATGCGCGTTGTTATCAGCGAGGATCCCTTGCAGGTTTATAATACAATTTTTCGTGGTCGATCGTGTCCTACTTCTCTGCCGTGTTGGTTTTGGGGACAGCAGCGGAGCGTGCGTACGCCTCGCGTAATTTCTGAGTGCCAGGCCAGGATTTAGCAGTTTCATTAAAGACAACATTCTCTGTCTACCGCTAACGAATTTACCCTGTTCTACGAAGGTGTCGTTGTTCCATGTAAACTGTGAGCAAGGGTCTTGAGGCAGTTCTAAATTGGGCATCCAGGGGTCAACCGTATGAAGGCTCTCTCTTGCAAATATTTGTTCTGGTCTCACACAGACCAACAACTGTAACAGCTGGTTCGCCTCTGCACCAAATTGCTCTCGCATTAAAATCGCCGATGAGGCCCACACTCAAGGCATGGCCTGAACCAGAGTTTCTGTCTTCCAGAGTCCTCAGTGATTATGTGAAACTAATTAACGGCCAAAACTTCGCTGCTGCCACAATCGAGCTGTATGGCAACTGGCCGGAGGTCTCTCTTATAGAATGCATGGCAGTCGGCACCACAATAAATACTCTGGCGGCTCTTCAAAGTCGAGGCAGTTTGACGTCTAACCTTGATAAGGGACAATAGCTGCTAACAAGATAAGGCACAATTTCTTCTAGCCCACGCCAATGTACCATATGAGGAGAGCGTTATAACCTGTAAGTAACGTTTCCGTTTTGATCGGACGAAATCCCCTTGCCAGTTTCTTGGCTTTGCTTGATTTATGGCATATGATACC
Source organism: Spirometra erinaceieuropaei (assembly GCA_902702965.1). NCBI lineage: Eukaryota > Metazoa > Platyhelminthes > Cestoda > Diphyllobothriidea > Diphyllobothriidae > Spirometra > Spirometra erinaceieuropaei. The sequence continues at coordinate 103,078 of CACRXP010000673.1, read as the reverse complement.
AAAAATAGAGAAATTTTCGTAAAATTACGATGCGATTACTTTGAACGAGCAAAGGTAAGCAAAAAAATACTTCATGCTGACTAGATCCCTGTGGAAACAGGCTTCAAGCCACAAGCCTGTTACCTCTCCCCCCGCCCTCATCATAATTAGGAGACGCTCTGCGAGGACAGCTTTGATTACTCACTTTAGAAAACTGTAATTCGAGGCAGACTTCGTTTGCACACGTTCCAGTGAAAATTGTGTGCATCGGTAGCAGTCATAATACCGGAAATCAGTTTACTAGCTTTCTTTCGTATATGTACCAACAAACAAATATTAAGGGCGGAATCCTACTTGGTGGTCAATAAACAGCCACGACTTCCAGAGTTGGCGAAATCCTCGCTTTTATAATTAACCGAATCACCTCCGCATCGATAGTAAATTTACCGGTCTACTCTTCTGTCTGAATAGGTGTTGCTGTGACTTTAGAGGATCCTCTGGACTTTTTCAGTCAGATATCCTGCTGAGTGTCCAAATTGGCCTCTACAAAGGGCTCTTGCGTCCAGATCTCAGTTGCGACGTTTTGCTACTCCGTTGTCTCCAGATTCATGTTTTTGCTTCTATCCGAAGGCTCTCCAGAATAATCAAAGTGGTAAAGAGAAATTCATGATGCCGGTAAACAGGCAAAACCAGCTCGTTGTTTCGAGTGGATTTCTTCCTGAAACGCGGAAGACATGGATTTCCCGCAGAGGTTTTAAGTTATGGTCTCGGTTTAGTGTTGAAAATTATCGGGTGTGCATAACACTCCATCTGTAGGGCGTCAAAACGGTAATTTCCAATGAAATTCCGATCTCTGTCATCTTTTTCGAAACGCAAAACTTTAAGAGAAGAAGAGTTGGGTCAGCACACGCAAAAGCCTTAATAAAACCAAAATAAGCTATGTTTAGAACGGGATCATTGTCCCTGGGTTATTGAACACGACAAAAGAAAGAGAGGTCTGGGGTGTCCTAAGATCCATCTTTAAAAAACCCATGCTGGGTCGCAATCAGTAGATTATATTCTGTTAGGTGACGCGCCATTTTGTCTTTGAGTACGGTCTCCACGATTTTTGAAACCTCATGGAGACTGTTTACCGATCGAATGTCGTTAGATGATGTATGATGACTGCGCTTGAGCATAGGTAATAGGTGTGACTTCCTCGACGAACGGGAGTAGGCCCCATCATGAGAGCGAGATTAAATAGCTTACGCATGAGCTGCGGAAAAGTGCTATTTGCGTCAGCCTTCAAAATGCTGACCGGGCACTATCTGGTCCAGGTTCTGTAAACATTTTCTAACATCGAAAACGCCCGATGCGCGCGTCAACCACCTGGCTTGTCACCTGTGTACTTTAGTAACCATGTGTTCTCGATTTACTGAACGTTCAGCAGGTAATTGTTTGTTTCGAGGACGGACCTATAAATGCTTGCTGAACGAGTGAAAGAGAAGAAAAGCCAGGCGATCAGCGCATGCAGGAGGATGCCCGTTTTCGATCGTAGTTGCGCAAGAGGAGTCTCCCATTAGCGACACACCTGAAAACTATTTTGGTTGTTGCGGCTGTTGACTGACATCAGTAGGCCTAGGAGCAGACATTAAAGCTGCTCTTGCAGGTGGAACTGACGACGAATTGCGAATACAAACTTGGGTGATATTCTCGGCCGCCAAAGACACGATTAACGCTGCGCGTCAGTGCTAAAAAGTACAGCTACTGTTACTGCATGGTTTCGTCAGATTTTTTGTCTTAGTGTCCTTACATTTTAGGTGTAATCTATGTTTAACCTGACCTCTGTTTTTGTTTATTTAGGTCACTCTTTTATTCTTTGGTCTTTTGGTTGTACATGCGCGTCAGTTTTTTGGCGGGCCGGTGTTCCGGCAATCAGTCGATCGAGCCCTAGTTTACTAGGACCTATATGTTCTGAGGAGTACTTTCGACCGCCAACTTTGGAGTCACTACAAATCACTGCAGACCACATCCTGTTCAATGCCCGTTTTATTCTGTCCATTATGTAGTTCTTTGCTCTCTATCGAAGAATCGGCACACTGTTACGCTCTGAATTGTACCGATCCTTGTTGTGCCTACCAGTGGTACGTGACTTCGCCTTTCGTTGAAGACCATATTCCTCACGCCGACGAAAGACTCAAGCTTGAGGAGGATGCTATCTTCTCAGCTGCTGATGCCTATAGCTCATCTGCTCAGATAGAAGAGAGGTGTCCGAAGTGTGGCCATAATAGAGCGTATTTTGTGCAAATGCAGACCAGATCAGCTGATGAACCGAGCACCGTCAAATATTCTTGTATGAAATGCAATTACATATGGACTGAAAACTGAAATTGTACAAATTTAGTTGACTTTGTACATATGATCCATCTATTATCTTTGTCTATATCCCTGTGTGGTACGAATTTCATCGAAATCAACGTCGCTTTGTGCTCATCTAAATTATGTGGAAGCCTTTTTAATCGTCAATGGGTCATGCTCATTAGTAGACGAAAGGACTGGTGGGTGAATAGTGCCTACAGGGACTACTATCTAGAGCCAGCCAATTCCAAGACTAACTGCAGACCGGCCACAGGGGTTAACCCTGGGCGAGTCTGCCTGTTTCTTACTATACCTGTTCTCTTAAATTAAATTGAAACATTGGGGTGCTGACTCAAAATACTCCGGTTCCCTCGTGTGTGAACCATTTTTAATTTTGACTCAACTACTCGTTGAACAGGAAGGTTGAATTCTTGTCGGTATATTATTCCTAAGAGAACCTGGTGCGACTAGCCAAAAACTCCCATAAATGAGTCGCTTAAATTTGTATTATTTTGTGCCGCAGTTCGTGTCAACTACCCCAGAGATAGCTCGGTGTGTCGCCCGTCATACTGCGAGTTGCGGTAATTAGTGTAAGTGCGGTGTTTGGACAGGTGGGACTCAGATCACGACCACTTTAGGGCGAAAATCCCAAGGACAGTTAGAAACTGAAAATTGAATCTTCTTGCACTTAATAGAAATCTCCTAATGCGGTCTTTTTTAACCTTAAAACGTAGTTCCCCATAAATAAAGTTATTAATGGGCCCAGTAAACTTGAATTACGAGCTGTGGTTTTGCAATCCTGAGTACACTTTTGACTTATTTTAATGAGTTTGTTGAGATATTGACTCCTGGTTTTCGTTTTCACTGAAATGCACAGAGGAAACTTGGGATGCAGGCCTTACTTATGTGTTGAACCATTAATTTGACCGATCAGAGCGGGTCCCGTCATCAACTGCTACTTTTTTGTTGTGTGAAGGTAATATAGGTATCACAGACTGTGGCTACGACTGTCGCTTAGTAGTTGGCTTTCTGAATCGTGTTGGGAAGAGTTGGATTTTATTCTCTCCGTCTTGGTCAACCAAGGGATCCAGTATTGTAAAGACTCTGACCTGTGTAATACTGACTTATCACACTACAAGATACGTTTTTTTAATTGCAAGAACCAGAGCAGACCACTAAACAAGTCAGCAGTCAATATGTCTGATACGCTGCCTTTGGCCATCGTTTTGTTATCATCGCTAAAGTCGCTCAAGTTCGAGCTCATATTTGTCCTTTTAGATTGACAGGACCTTCAACCGCCTGCAGGCAGATACTTGCCTGTCATTGTCAGCGGGCCCGAACTATCGCACAGGCGCTATAGAGCACCACTCGCGCCCATTCTGTGTACGACTGTTTTGACTCTGGATTCAGGCACTTTGATCCCCTGACTACCCACTTTTTTTCATGCTGTTCATGATATACCCAAATCGCGCTAGTTAGGACAGTAAGCTCACTATTAGAGGAGAAAAGCAGGCCATCGATTTTTTCGCCAAATTTATGCAGTTTATTCAAAAAGTAGACGATGTATCATTGACGCATCTAAGTACAACAGTCTGGAAAAAGCGACTAGCTGCTGGGCAACCCTCGTTCCTATTGATGGTTGTCACGCGCTGATCAAATTCGGACTAACCACACCTCGACACGCTTTGCAATCCTAGTTTAGTTTTGTGAGTAAATA